>JANRGW010021398.1:0-89642 GCA_024733675.1 Psilopsiagon aymara
AGGCTGCTATGAGGTCTCCACGCAGCCTTCTCTTCTCCAGGTTCAACAGCCCCAACTTTCTCATCCTATCTTCATACGGGAGGTGCTCCAGTCCCTCGATCACCCTCGTGGCCCTCCTCTGGACTTGTTCCAACAGTTCCATGTCCTTTTTCTGTTAAGGACACCAGAACTGCATACAATACTCCAAGTGAAGTCTCACGAGAGCAGAGCAGAGGGGCAGGATCACCTCCGTCGACCTGCTGATCACATTCCTCTTGATGCAGCTCAGGATACAGCTGGCTTTCTTGGCTGTGATAGCGCACTGAAGCCGGCTGATGTTAAGTTTCCCATCAACCAACACCCCCAAGTCCTTCTCCACAGGGCTGCTCTCGACCTCTTCTCTGCCCAACCTGTAGCTGTGACTGGGACTGATCCCACCCAGGTGTAGGACCTTGCACTTCTCATGGTTAAAATTCATAAGGTTGGCATTAGCCCGCCTCACAAGTGTGTCAAAGTCCCTCTGGATGGTATACCTTCCCTCCAGCATATCAACCCAGCCACCCAGCTTGGTATCATTGGCAAACTTGCTGAGGGTGCACTCAATCCCAATGTCCATGTCACCAACAAAGATGTTGAACAAGACCGGTCCTAACCCCAGTCCCTGAGGGACACCACTCATTACTGGTCTCCAGCTGGACATTGAGCCATTGAGAACAACTCTTTGTCTGTGGCCATCCAGCCAGTTCTTTATCCACTGACTGGTCCACCTGTCAAACTGATGTCTCTCCAATTTAGAGACAAGGGTGTCATGTGGGACACTGTCATACACTTTGTACAAGTCCAGGTAGACAACATCAACTGCTCTACCCCTGTCCATCAGTTCTGTAGCCCAATCATAGAAGGCCACCAAATTGGTCACGCAGGATTTCCCCTTAGTGAAGCCATGCTGCCTGTCACCAAGCACCTTGTTGTTTTTCATGTGCCTAAGCATGCCTTCCAGGAGAATCTGCTCCAAGATTTTGCCAGGCACAGAGGTGAGACTGACTGATCTGCAGTTCCCTGGGTCATCCATTTTCCCCTTCTTGAAAATGGCAGTTATATTTCCCTTTTTCCAGTCATTGGGAGCTTCACCTAACTGCCATGATTTTTCAAATATGATGGACAGTGGCTTAGCAACTTAATTCACCAGCTCCTCCAGGACCCGCAGATGGATTTCATCAGGTCCCATGGATTTGGTAGATATCCCGCTAGTTTATTGTAGAACACTTCTCTGAAGTAATACTCTTTCATTCCCTGTTAACTTTGTATCCAGCTTTACACAATTAATTAGGGAAGTGTTCAAAGACATAGATTTTAAACCACTTAATTAATAAGGAATGAACATTTAATGGTTATTCCTCTCAGACTACTTAATTTCATAAGAGAATTTGCAAGAAAAAAAGAAGCAAGAAAAATCAATTTAGCTTATAACAAAATGCAACAGAAAACAGAAATGTCTGAGATGAATATCTATATCTGTTTAGCATTTGATTGTCTAAGAGCATTCCTATCAGAGCTCAGGGTGTCACACATTTTGGTCATGGTGACGCAACTCATTAGTTCCAATGAACTTGCCAACTTAGTCAAACAAACTGGTATACCCATCACATCCCAGGATGTCAAGGCTTCCATTCCACCTCCTGAAAACAAAATCCAGTAAAATAAGAATACAGTTTTGTCATTTGACCCAGATCCTAGAAAAGGTTAAAAAAAAAAAAAAAGTAATGAGCTCCTGAGGTTCAGGACCCCTCCTGAGCACAGGTGCCAGTGAGTGGCATTCAGCTCAGCACTGCGCTGGTCCAGGAGGTTGAAGGCACCCATCATGGTACTGCAGGAGAAAGGAGACCCTATTCAGGAGGAAACAGGGCATACATGGCATCATGATGGCCCTGACTAGAAAAACTATTGAGTCCTCATCTTAACACCCAGCTGAGAAATGTGATTTCGTGCAGGACACACTTACTTGAACTGAATCTTTCTATTATGGAAACAAAAATCATGCAACAGCAGCAGCCAGTCAGTTTTGTTTCATAAAAGAGCTGTCATGCTGATATCTCCATCATCTAAAAGCAAAAGACTTATGTCAGTGAAAGGTTTAAATGCCAAATGATGGGAACATGCCCTTTTAAGTTGCTGAAACATTTTTAGTTGTTTTGTTCCCTGAGGTATCTGCCGCTAATAAGGAGAGCCAAACTGCAGACAGTGTAAGTTAGTAAAGAGCACTGAAATACTTCTTGTAAGACCTAAGAAAATATCAGAGCTGCTGTTACACTAAGCTTTGTAAAGACCATAAAAGAAACTGCCTCTCTTCTAGGGCATTTCAAATTTAAGCTCTGCTTTTAAAATAGAATTACTCTAGTACATAAAGAACATCAGGCTTTGGGTTGAGGAGAGATGCTGCTTTTTTTTTTATTTTAAGAACTTATAGTCTGATAAGATCTAAGTATAAGCATTCAAAAAAACCCATTACATTTCAAGATAGGCTTTGTTCATCAGTACTGGCAAGACTGATTCATGTGAAGCTGAAATGAGATACAATGTATATAACATTTCAAAACAAATACCAGTGGGTAGCATTGCCATGATTTTGTCAGCCATCCCCATGATTCATCCCCATATGATGTTTTAGCCACCTATGTTTTTTGCCAAGGCATTTGGAATATAAGCTTGCTGATATTAAGCATAATGTTCTTTTTCCTTAAGCTATTGCTAATTAAGCCTACCACAGTAATTTGAATCAATACAATAAGTCTAATTGAATGAGCAAGAGGATTTAGATGAACTTTAAGGTGCCTTAAAACTCAAACCATCTCCACAGAACTGGGTCTTTTCTGCAGTTCATCTAGAAAGGTATTTACAAAAAATACTGCTATTCCACATTAGGAATTGTGGTTTTTTGGTTGTTGTATTTTTTTAAAAAAGATAACCTTTCATCAAAAAGAAGGGCGAGGGGTGGAAATAATAAGGAAATCTTTTTGGCTTTCAGAGCGTAAATCTGAGCACAAAGCCTAAGAAACTCTAAGGAGTAAGGAATAACTACCACATTGACCAAAAATCAGGAAAGACTGGCTGGATAAGTGAGCAGATGGGTGTAAACAACAGAATGTTTCCTCAGCAAATCCCTGAGCCCATCTCAGTAAATTTTAGTCTGGCTAGCAGCAGTATCTGTGCCAAAGAGGCAGGATGCCTCTGCATTTTCTGTTCCTGCCACAATAAGATTTAACCCTAAACATGTAAAACAATCATTTGAACTCTAAAATTTATGTAGCCACTTATGACTAACTCCTCATTATATCAGAAGTTATAGTATATGCAATTATCTCTTTAGTTTGGTTTAAATTAATGTGAGTCATTCTCCTTCCATTTAAAACCTCATTTTCCACATGTACAATGCTTCCAACCAGCTTTGGAAGGGAAGTATCTATGGGGCTAATTCCTGCCTGTTTTAATTTAACTGAAGAAAACAGAGCTACAAAAAGAACAGATTTGAATCATTACAGAGTGTCTGAGCTCTCATAAGGAAATCAAAAAGCAATGGCAAATCTATGGGTGCATAAAAAATTCAGTGTCTCTTACTGGATTTTAATGAGGTATTTTTGTTTTAACTAGGGAGAGGGCAGGGAAAGAGGAAAATATTTCTGCCATACCATACTAAACATACCATGAACAAGACTTGGTCTCTTCTCTGATCCCTATTATGTTCCTGAAATTGCTCACAAAATGAAGCATAATTGATGTGATTGTCAAAATCTCCTTTCTCCAAGCACCATAATAATTCCCAATTCCCTGCAGCTAAATATCAAGGGACTTCTGTCAGAAAAGAAACTCTCAAACCTTCCAAAAAGCAGAAGCTTTCTTGGCACTGCCATTCTGTTTCAACAAAATTATCTAATCTGTATGCTAAATTATTCCCACATTTAGAGCTGCACCATGCTGTCACTCCGGCACTGCCCCAGCACAGCTGGTTTTTGCTTTGGGCCATTTTGTAAGGCGCCAGGCAGGGATGTGAGGGACGGTGTGTTCAAATCTTGGGTGTGACTTCTGGATTTGACCCACCAGGTGCGTTTTGCAGCATCTGTTTACCGCATGGTTTACAGCCTCAGGTGGCTGCAGACAGAGCACTGTGATGCCTCCCATCAGCTGCACATGTCTCTAATTCTCTCCTAACCTGCACCACAAATATACTCCTTGGAACATAGATCAATTAATTATTCAAGTATTTCAGTTGACCTTTACATATGAACATCTTCTCAGCTTCCTGTGACTGCAAGAATGATTTCTCTTCCTCCGAAGTCCAGGACATATCTGACCATACAGGAGATGCCAATACTTAGCAAACAGTTGCCTTAAAGATGCCTTATAAGTTCTGATTTTGATTGACAAATTATATAGTCAGATAAACAAATGAATTTTATTATGATGAACCTGAGAAAAACATCTCTCTTCTATTTATGTCTTCTTCGCTTACTTACATATTTTACTACATTCACTGCATGTTCTAGCCCAGCTTTAGAAGCATGCATTCTCGTGAATAAGAAATTTATAACTGGGTGTATTTTGGGTCCCTTTCTGTATATCTGCTCCCATGTTAGAAAAGCATAAGGATTTACAGTTAAGAATATGTGCATACATATATATCAAATCTTGTTTCTTAGTTTCAACTTTAGAATTCACTTCCCAGACAAAATTTGAATGCTCCAAAATGAGCCATGGAAATTACCAAAGTGAATTGTGAACAAATATTTGAGGATATTTGAGAAATTTGAAAGCAGGGATTTGCTGTACTCGTTTGGCTCCATATTTGATGGGAATGATCTGAATGCATCGGAAGACTATTAAAATACCTCCCTCTTTTGCATGAAAAATAGAAATTGTCTGAAAAATTACTTGAAGTGGAATGTATTTGATTCCATCCCAAGAGATATTTTGTTCTGAGAAAAGCCAGATGCATAAGTACTTGTGATCTTTATGCACAGAATTATTTAAAGCTGTGTATAATGTATAATTTAGAAGGCACCTCCCTAAAAAAAGCACTGCTGAAAGATGACAATTGAGCTCACTATACACCTGATCCCTTCCTGGTCCAGAATGGAGGGGAACCCCTAGCAAATCCCTGTTGCAGCAAGACACCTGGTTTATGGGGAATCCAGGATGGCAGACTGCCAGCCAGCCAGAGGACAGCACAGAGGTAAGCAATTACTGTCAAGAGCAGCAGCAGCCACTGACTACAAATCTGTGCTAAAATAACATGAACTAGTAACAGAGAGTTACTGGTGGTGCTGCCATTTCCAAAAATTTCTACATAAAAATATTCCAGGTTTTGGATGAAAAGTTTTAATTGTCAGTGTTTTTATATTTCAGTTCTAGATTTAAACCAAAATAATTGCACACATTTCTCTCTCACACAAAAATCTCCAAAAACGTCTTTCAACTAAAAAAAAATGCCAATTAAAGACACTTCTGACAGAAAAAGTTGCCCCATCCCACCCTGGTTCATGCATAGTGAAAATGAATTTTTAAAATCCTGCGACACCTACAGGATGAAGCAACTTTCCCTCTGTCCTGCACATTGCACATTCAGTTTGGTACCTGGGATGTGGACACCAGCACTCTAGAAACTCCACCAGGTTTGAGCAGTGCAATGTACAACACTGCTGTTACATTTGAAAACACAATGATCAGATGAACACAATGAATGAATGACACTAACACATTAAAAAGATGACAGAAGTGAAAACTGCAGGAGAAGCGAACATCTATGAATGCTATATTTAGATCTAACCATGATTTGTAGTAGCTCAGCACACCTTCTCTGTGAAATTATTTTTGTCAACATTCTTAAGATATTACTGTTAACCCATGAAAATGTTCCTTATTGATTTTGACAGGTATATATATTTGGATCTTACCCAGAGATGATCTGTCAGTGACTGATGTGTTAAACTTTTCCAAGCCATAATTTCCTGTGGGAGAAGCTCTCTGCATGGCTAATTCTCACCGTAGCTTGAAAGACTTCATATTGTCAAAGATTTCTTTCCTAAGAAATATTCACACTTTTAATATCTAAAAAGGTAGCTAAGTAATCAGTGATTGACATTTATACACACACATTCATATGCAATATATTAACTCAGTGTTTATGGTTCTGCATGCAATTAAGAGCAGTGCAATTAAGTTCTGGCATAATACTACATTTCAAAAGGCCAACAAAAGGATGGATGTAAAATAAACCAGTAGAAACAAGTCCTTTATTATTGCATTTTCCCTTAGCACCTGCATCCTTGAAGAAGGACTCACAAGCACTGGGAATGGGCTGAGCCTGCGAGAAGTTCAGGAATTAGGTACTTAATCACAGTCATGCTGGTGACATTCAGGCTCAAAATTTAGTACTACAACTTCAGTAATAAAAAGTAAGGCAGGAAACGTTTACCCCATTATCAAATATCATACCCAAACTAGATGACAAAAATATGGTGATTTGCAAAGTGATCGGCTGCTTAATTCTGCATACTGCTTAATGCTGTTTTATTTCCAGAGAAGAATCCAGCTACAGGTGCTGCTGTTGTCAGAAACATCTGTAATTAGAAATACTACCAAACATCACAGCAGCATGGATGACCTCTTCTTAGAAAGATGCTGTCAGGTGCATCTGTACAATGCTTACCCCCCACTTACAGGATTGCATATGCTTTTGAAAATATATTTCCCCCTGAGTGCCCATGCAAGGTTAGTGACCTTGCACCTCATCCAAACAGGCTAAAGGGTTGCTGTTGCAGCTGGTCACAAAGTTTCGAACAAAACAGCTATCCAGAAAAAAAAAAAAAAAAAGCTGATCTGTAGAAATTAATTCCTACCTTGCAACATGTCAGCTTTTATTTACCACAGGAAAGTTTTTGCTTTCCAGAGGGATTTCTGCTAAAAAGCACACAGCACATTTTACCCCAGACTCCCCACAGGTGGGTGTACTCATACAGCACCATCCCCCTGACCCATTTCAGACCCCAGGTCTTCTCACATGTCTGGGTTGTTTTTAAAGCACTTGGGAAAAGAACACGGACTTTATGAGGTTGTGTGTTTTCACACTTTCTTAACATTTAAATATGGTATAAAGCCAGGCTGGATGTGGTTCTGGGCAACCTCTTCTAGTTGAAGATGTCCCTGCTCATTGCAGGGGATTGGACTAGGTGACCAGTGAAGACCCCTTCCAATCCAGACCATTCTATTATTCTAGTATTCTATGATTCTATGGTTGTTACTGAGATTTATTAATGAATTCAGTGTAGCTAACCAGGGAAAAGGCTGCATGCAGTATAGATGCCACCACTGTAACTGCTGAGCAAAGATTTTCAGGAACGCTGGTCTGAATTTAGGACCATACATAGCACTCTTTGACAGGTATTTTATTACATTGGTATGTCTCACCACCCTCACAGGAAAGAATCTCTTCCTAATATCTAACCTAAATCTACCCTCTTTCTGTTTAAAGCCATTCCACCTTGTCCTATCCCTACAGGCCCTTGCAAAAAGTCCCTCTCTAGATTTCTTGTCAGCCCTTTTTGGTACTGGAAGGCTGCTCTAAGGTTTTCCCAGAGCCTTCACTTCTGCAGGTTGAACAAAACCAGATCTTTGAGCCTGTCTTCACAGAAGAGGTGCTTTAGCCCTCTGATCATCTTGGTGGCCCCATCTGGACTCATTCCAAGAAGTCCACATCCTTCTTATGTTGGGGGTTTCACAGAACTCAATACAGTACTGCAGGTGGGGTCACACGAGAGGAGAGTAGAGGGGGAGAATCACCTTCCTCAACTTGCTGGTCATGCTCCTTTTGATGCAGCCCAATATACAGCTTGCTTTCTGGTCTGCAAGTGCATACTGCGGGCTCATGCTGAGTTTAATTGTCCTGATCTTTTTACTCACTCAGTTAATGTAAACTGCAAAAGACATGAGACAGATATCAGATTAAATAATACTAGCTGTTTGCGGTATTTTTATCATAGTTGTATGACATCTTTTCTCAAATTACTTAATGAACATACCACACATAACATAAGCATAGGAAAGGTCCTATGTCACTATCCATCACAGTACTCTATTATTTAGAATTATCAGAAAGAAAAATAAATGTGACTGTACGAAATGCTCTTCACTTTGGAAATATTGTTTCTCTAATATCACCACTTCTCAAGTTGGCAATAGTCTCCTAAACTGAGTCCTATTTTATTTATAAGCATTATACAGCACTTTCCATAAAGCAGTTGTTAACTACCAGTCATTCTGCTTTTTAAAGTCAGTCATTCTGTTTTTTAAAAACACCATTCTATTTTATTAACTAGTACAGGTTTTGTTAGTATAATCTGTAATACAAGTCATTCAATTCATTGCTTACCAGGGTGGCATGTGCTGATTAGCTAAATTATGCATCAGAAAAAGACCACTCTGAATTCTCAAAGTTTTATGACAGGTAGATTATCTGGCTTGCCAATCATTCCAGGACAGCACGTATCTGTTATATTTTATCCTTGCACAGTAATAGAATCATAGAATCATAGGACAGTTAGAGTTGGAAACGACCTTAGGATCACCTAGTTCCACCCCCCCCTCCCATGGGCAGGGATACCTCACACTAAACCATGCCACCCAAGGCTCTGTCCAGCCTGGCCTTGAACACTGCCAGGCACAGAGCATTCACAGCTTCCCTGGGAAACCCATTCCACTGCCTCACCACCCTTACAGTAAAGAATTTCTTCCTCATATCCAATCTAAACTTCCCCTTTTTAAGTTTGAACACATTACCCTTTGTCCTCTCACTACAGTCCCTAATGAAGAGTCCCTCCCCAGCATTCCTATAGGCCCCCTTAAGATGTTGGAAGGCTGCTATGAAGTCATTAAGAACCTTAGCCTTCTGCAAATCCAGGGTAGCCAATTCTCCTGATAGCTTCCAGAGAGGGCCCACCTTGACCCTAGTCTGCCTTTTATTCGCTATGTACCTACAGAATCACTTCCTGTTATCTTTCATATCTCTAGCCAAGTTTAATTCTAAGTGGGCCTTTGCCTTCCTAACCTGGTCCCTAGCTTCCTGGACTACATCCCTGTAATCTTTCCAGGCCTCCTGTCCTTGCTTCCACCTTTTATAAGACACTTTTCTTCCTTTGAAGTTTTCTCAACAGCTCCTTATCCATCCAAGGAGGTCTCCTGGCCCTCCTGCTGCACTTCCTTCTAGTTGGGGTGCAAGACTCCTGAGCTTGTAGTAGGTGATCCTTGAATATCAACCAAGAGTCTTGGGCCCCCCTGTCCTCTAAGGCTATATCCCATACTGAGCAGGTTCCTGAAGAGGCCAAAGTCCGCTCTCTTGAAGTCCAGGGCAGTGAGTTTGCTGCACACCCTTCTCACTGTCCTGAGGATCTCAAATTTGACCATTTTATGATCACTGCAATCAAGGCTGCCCTGGAGCGTCACATTTGCAACCAGCCCTTCCCTGTTGGTGAGCACGAGGTCAAGCATGGCACCTCTGCTTGTCAGAGCCTCTATTACTTGCAGAAGGAAGTTGTCTTCCACACAATCAAAGAACTTCCTGGATTGCTTGTGCCAGGCCGTACCATCCCTCCAACACGTATCAAGGTGTTTGAGGTACCCCATGAGAATGAGGGCCTGCGAGCGTGAGGCTGTTCCTATCTGTCTATAGAGTTCTTCATCCACAGTGTCCTCTTGATCAGGAGATTGTAACAGATCCTCACAATAATGTCTCCCATCACTGTTCTCCCTTTAACCCTGACCCACAAACTCTCTATTGAGTGCTCATCTGTCTCCAGAATTCTATACTCTCCAGCCTACCCCTAACATAAATGGCAACTCCCCCTGCCTGCCTACAGGGCCTGCCTTTTCCAAAGAGCCTGTAACCTTCCATTCCAACACTTCGGTCATAGGAGCCATCCCACCATGTCTCTGTGATGCCTATGATATCATACCCCCATAGACGTGCACACGTCTCTAATTCCTCTTATTTGTTCTCCAAGCTACAGGCATTTGTATAGAGGCATCTGAGCTGAGCTCCAAATGAAGCCAGCTCATTGGCTGGAGTGGCTGGAATATCTCTACATTGCTCTGAGCATTTATTATAGGTGCTGACAACTGACTGGGTGTGTTGGGATGGAACAATGCCCCCCTCCCCCAACACATCTAGTTTAAAGCATCCTTGACCAGTCTGGCAAGCCTCCTACCAAAACCGCTCTTCCCCTTCTTTGTCAGACCAGCTCCACCAGCCCCCAGTAATCAGAATCCTATTTCTGAAAAACTTCTAAGGAGCCTAGAGTGATTAAGAGTTAAAAGGCTGGGGTGGGTTGCAGAAGCACTTACAAATGAGCATAACACTTAATGCTTGCTATCTGCTTGTGGCAGTTTAGCATAGACTTGAAATGTGCTTGTGTCCAATTAATGTTTCTTTCTGTCTTTTAGTATTGCATTAAATCAGGTAAGTGAATGAGAATTGCTGATGGTTTACTATTATTCTGGCTATTTTTACACTAAGCAAATTTAGCATGGATTTATAGCATGTTTATTCAAACACAGTTTGTGCTTATATATACACACATATGCACATCAGGCATAATGATCTATGAAATGAGAGTTGAATAAGGCCATCTCTTGTGTTATAATTTTACAGTCTCAAAAAATCGATTTGAAATTGCTTGCCTGAATCTATGCAGCACCCCTTTCACAAAGCTGTATCCAAAAGTTGTATCTTACCATGTGGTAAGCCTGTGTAAATGGCAGGTGACAGTCTAGTGGTTCAAAGGCAGTTTCCTTGTCCTTTTCTATCTCCAAGTAAAATGGTGACATCTCCCTGTCGATATTAAAAAAGCAGAATATAGTTATATATGAAATATTTAAAATTAATAAAAAAAAATAAAATACAGCTTGAATCATCATTATTCTGCATGAGTTGTGCTGCATGCAGGTTAGCTGTTCTGCAGGTACTTTCCCCCGCACTAGTCATTGCGTGGGAGAGGCATCACCGCAGCACAGCTTAACCCCTTCCTGCAGGAAGCTGTGTGCAGCAAGGATTTGCTCATCTTGCTCAGCACAAACTCAGCAAGCCTTGAAGTTTGTGCCCCGGCTAATTATCCTTCCAGCATTCAGGTAGCCCTATAGCAGGACCCTGCACCTTCAGCCGTGAATCTGACATGGTGCTTCTGCAGAGCAGGAGCTTGTGTAGCATGTCCATGCCCTGGTTTCTTTTCACATGCTCAGACAAGGCAACCAAAGGCACTTCTCTGAGTTCAAGAGTACATTCAAGCTGCCCAGTGGCTTTGCTGGTGCTGCACAATGCCTCTAATACTGCAAGACTGTACCCCCTAATATTTTCCCGTAATATAGCAATACTGCTCTTCCAGACACAACTCTTTCGGATACAGAGGTAATTTATATTATCCCTAGTTGCATTTGAGACTATTTCCAAACTGGTTTTGTGGCTTGTAGCATTATTGCCCTAGTCTGCATGGTATTCTAGGGCTTCTTTAATATTCTTCAAACTATCTTTGATATAAATACAGCAGTGTTGGGAGGAAGGCAAACAATACAATCTAGGCAGAGCCATTCTCTTTTTACTCCTCATCAGACAACCCACCTAGCCTTGCTGGCAATAAATGTGTTCAAAAAGAAAAAGGCCTATATATTTTTGATAATGCTCGTTAAAAATACCACATATAACTCCAGTCACAGCCACCCAGATGGTATAAATACTGTAAAAGAGTTATAAAATGAGATAGTCCATAGCCAATGAAAAAACTGTTCTGGAGGCAATAACTCTAAATCTAAGAAAAATGCTCTTTCTTTTGCTATTTCAGTATTTTAACTTTGAAAACCAAAAACAAGTGAACACAATGTAAAAATTCCTTTTGAAGATTAGCATTTGAGAAAAACCTGACTAATCCCTATACTGCTTTTCTACGCGATTTTGAGCTTGAAGTTTCATCAGCACTGAATTTATTGTGCAGATTATGATCAGAAAAGGCTGGCTTGCATGGGCTAAAACTATAAACTCGGAAGTGAAATCCTCCTTTTTCTCATTTTGCTTGTCTCCTGTTTTCAGCTGGAATAGTTGGGGTTTTTTCTTAGTAGCTGGTGCAATGCTGTGCTTTGGCTTTATTCTGAGAGTAATTCTGATGATACACCTTTTTAGTTGGTGCTAAGTAGTGCTTATCCTAAGCCAAGGACTTTTCAGTCTCTCATGCTCTGCCACTGAAGAGGGGCACAAGAAGCCAGGAGGGAGCAGAACCAGGACAGCTGGTATGAACTCACCAAAGGGATATTCCATATCATGGCATGTCATGAAACTGAGGGAGAGTCAGCTAGGAGGGGCTGATCACTGCTTGGGAGCGGCTGGTTCTCAGTCAGCAGACAGTGAGCAATTGTATTGTGCATCACTTCTCTTTCTTGGATTTTATTTGTTTTTCTCTTTTTGCTGTCTCCCTGTTCATTACTATTATTATTATTATACTTTATTTCAGTTATTAAATAGTTCTTTTTTCAACACCATGGGTTTTAGTTTTACACTTTTTTGATTCTTCTCCACAGTGTGGTGCTGAGTTGCTGGCTGGGGTTAAAACATGGCAGTTTGATCCAATCAGTTTGCACAATGTTTGAATTCTTCTACTAAACATAAGCAAGCCTAACTTGAACAGAACTTTTATCGTTGAAAAATTGACATGGACTGTTATTACTGTTCCTACCGATCTAGATAGTTTCTGGTCACATTTTCCTGCAATATCTTTGTTGAGTCATGGGTTTCACTTTATTTAGACTTGATGCATAACTTATTGTTTTGCTATTACCTGAATTCTTCCTGTGTCGGTTAAACACAAAAACCCAAATGAAGCTGTATTACTTTCTATTGATTGTAATGACAAAAAAAATGTTTTGAACAAGAACTATCCACCTATTGTAAACTTCAAAGAAACAGAGGGTTTAAAAAGTGTATTACATTATCTTCAGTTTCTGCAATATCTGACTAGGACTAAAATATTAAAATTTGAGAATATCAATTGCTGAACCATGTTCTTTATTCCCTGACACTTTTTGTCAGTTAAGCCAAGATTCAGCTTCTCAGACTTCCTACAGTATATTTTATTATAGTAATTTTTCTTTTCACATTTTTCCTCCGAGTTTGTCAGGTTTCTTAAAACCCCTAGATCCAGTCCTAACTATTCCATGATTCTACATTGACAGAGGTAGACTGCTTCATAAGGGTCTGTAATGTAATAGCACCATTTTATAAAAGCTCTGCAAGAAGGAGCTTTCTCCACGATCTTCTGTTTTGGGGATATATGAGATTTTCCTAAGGCAGACTTTTTTGTCTTTCCCTTCACAAGACAAGGCATTCATGCAATTTCTCACAGCTAGACAAAAAAAACCCTTAAGTCTCTACTCTCATTGGAGGAGTACCTTCCCACTGGTCTGTGCTATTTATACAAGGGTATACAAGATGCAGCAGGTGCAGGCAAATACTGTGAAAAATAATTAACAAATGAAAACTTTCTCACAAGAATTAGCACAGACTGTTTCTGTCACTTCTCTGGCAATATCCACATGATGAAAGTGGCATTTGCCCTTCTGCACAGGCAACCTGCAGCAGAAATGTGTTTGTATTCTGGTAAGTACCCACCCAACTCACGGTTAGCGATATGCACAGGCTTAGCTGAAGGGCTGAAGTGCCAGTTCTCAAAGCTATTTAAGCATCCAGTTCTCACCCTAATCATAGCTTCTGGCCTGGTCTTAAATCATTTTTAAATGCTTGATGCATTGTACAAACAAGTTATCTAATTGCAGAAACCACTGCAAAAATTTCACTTGTCAGAAGCTATAATCTATGGGCTCTTCATAATTCCTTGAATTTGTTGTTTGTAAGCTGTTCAGTGTGATCTCAGAGAGAAACTATTTCAGATTATTTTTCTTTTTCTTTTTTTTTTTTTTTTTAAGTTGCTTGCTAGCATATAATTCAACAAGGAATTGCAAGCTACTAGCCAGGTAATTCAATAAATAAGAAATGGGTAGCTGCCATGCAGCCTCTGTCTTCCAGGCTGAGTGATCA
The DNA here is from genome assembly GCA_024733675.1 of Psilopsiagon aymara. NCBI lineage: Eukaryota > Metazoa > Chordata > Aves > Psittaciformes > Psittacidae > Psilopsiagon > Psilopsiagon aymara. The sequence goes on from JANRGW010021398.1 coordinate 14,102, forward strand.
CCCAATGCTGCAACACATTTCAGGGACATATTCATTTACTCTCCTGTACAAGTCCTTTTATCTGTCTGTTCTCTGCAGTGCCTGAACACTTTCCTGTAACACATTAAGCAATATGAATATTATACATCCCCTCTATGGTTCTCTTTTTCATGTTCATGTGGGTGATGAGAGAAATATATTAATGTTAATGATCACTTTAAACTTCCTTAGTACTTGCCCTGCTTCCAGCTTTTCAAAGCAGGGCTTCTTTTTCACCGGTTAGACCATTTGGGCTTAAAGCTCATTCTGATTTTAAACAGTATTACAGTGACAATCCTTGAATTTTAAGGGACCATTATTAATGGATTTAGTAATCTCTCTAAAGCAACATAAATATGGTGTGTCTCTAGGGCCTGTGAGGCACTCATGGACTTTTCAAGCTGGTGGGCACCCCAAGGTGGGGTGTTACAGCATAGCTGCCTTGCTGATCCCAGCACTGTGCCAGGAATGGTCTCTGGAGCCTCTCTGGGCCCATTGGTGCCCCATCCTGTGGTGCTCGCATGTGACCCTCCCTGATAATTTATTATCAATGCTAACAGTGCCAGCAGCAGCATGGGAGATTCAATGAACATGGGTCTCTCCCATACAGTGTACTGTATCCTGCCTGTTCTTTAAGAGGAAACAGTTTGTTATCTGATTTCTAGCAGTTACCTCTGATTTCTTCTGACAGTGCACTGATTTTTTCATCATTCAGTGCAGTTTATATTCAGTGTTACCATATATGAAACAGCCCAATAACATTTCCATACAAAAGGTGTTATGCACAGATGGTTCAGACAATTATGGCACATTCTGTTGCAACTTGATCCAAAGCCTTAAGGCTACTTTTCAAACCTATTGACTTTGACAACATTCCCCAATTTCTCTTGGTGCAAGAGGCAGCTGGAGTGCCTGCAGCATCCTTTGCAATCAAGGATGGCCTAGGGCCAGGCTTTACCCAATCACCCAGATGAGGGTCAGGATCACACAATGCACACTGAAATGCTCCTGCTCTGAAATCCCAGTGCATGAGAGCACAGAGCCAGCCCACAGGCACTCCTTTAATGGACAGCAGTGAAGCACTTGCTGAGACTCACCAACCCAATCTCTCTCTCCGTCTACTCAGTCTCCATTCAGCATTTCTCTTCCAGTTGTCCTAGAGCCTGAAGACATCTGCTCCTGTAAACTGCTATTTCTTCTTCAGACATAATTTTTGAAAACCTGTATCATGATGCAAAAAAAAATACCCCATTAGAACTTTTCTTTCTGCTAACATGATTTCCAGTTGTTTGTGGGCTTTGTTTAATATCATCTTTTCAATTTAAATGTTCTTACTCTGAGATAAGAAAAACAATTCATTGACTTGCATTTCTTTTATCTGTTCTAATTAGTTTTCTAATTAATTCATAACTCCAAAAGCCTTCCTTTATTTCATGTTTCAATTTAACTTCTAAGATGCCATAATCAGATTAGCAACCAAACCCATTTTGAAAATATTTCTCTTCATAGGAAACTGAGAAAACTCATACAAAAGTGCTTCTGTGACTAATAAGCTTATGGCTTCTTCTTTGTTCTCTCCAGTCTAATTTTCAAGTTTGCAAGCATCCCACTCAAATCTCATGTGAACCTACCCATACAGGAATGATTCTTTCCCCTAGTAGCAGCTTTGTTATTATTATTTACTGGTGTTACAGTGCTCGGAAAGGAATCAAAGTTGTAGGGAACTGTGTTACACTGAGCCATGCAATGCCTCCAGGTCATAGCTACACAGGGGCACCCAGACCTACTGTTCCTGCAATGCCTCTGCAGTGTTCCTCCTGTTCCTCCCTCTGCAGCGCCAACCCATACCACTCCTGAGAGGTGACAAGTGACATTTCGCTGGTATACTTGGAAAAAAGTCCATGAAAAAGTACAGACAAAAAAGTGTAGCTCAAAAAGGATGTGATCGAGCAGAAGCAGATAGCAGGGGGTCGTATCCTTCTCCAAACAGTTTCAGAGCATTACTCTGATTCAGGGAAAAAAAAATAAATTGGGAAAGCACTTAAATATGTGCTTGTCTTTGAATATATGCTCAGTCCCACTGAAGACACTGAAAGATAAGCATTCTCAGGAGTATCTTGAATAAAACCAGACTTAGTAAGTGATTACACTCCTTAGCTGATATGGGATCTGGAAAATGTAACCGAAAAAGTAGAAAGTCATTGTCATGGCAGATTTACAGAACATCATGACACTGTCTGTGCCTATCACAGAGCAACACTAAGATTTCTTATTCAACTAATACTCTCATTCTTGCCAGTTTTGCCTAGAACTGGAGAAATTGTACATTTCCTACAGCATCCCTTCTAATCTTTCTGCTATCAAACTTGGGAGACACCCAGAACGCACCACAAAGGAGTCATTCAAAACAACCCGAACAAAACAATTTTTCACGCTGCTTTCACAGATTCTATACCTTAGAATACTTCTTTCTTTAAATGAAATAGCATGCTATTTTTTTTCATATGTATGTGAAGAGACAGGAAAATGTTAAGAAATGACATAGAGAACTTTTCTATTTACATAAACACACATGAAGAAGCAACTGAGAGAATCACACTATAATTTAACACAGGCACTGCAGACGCAAATTTTTAAAGTTTTTGAACACATCAAAACCACGAAAGTTTTAAAATTTAACTAAATATTTACCTCCCTACCCACAGAAATCCCCATAGTGTCTGGCCAAGATTAATGCAATGATTAAAATATGGACACATATAGAAAGAAAAGAAGAATACTTATAGTGATGTGCTCAACTGTATTACACTGAGAACAAGTTTAGTTGAGTAACAGCTACAATATGGGAGCTTTACCAAGGCTCAAAGGTTCCTGCATACAGATGAAGAAAGCTTGAAGAAGACAGCTACAAAAAATAATTTACAGTAAATGTAAATAGCCATGTATTTGTGTAACATTGAAGTTTCTCTTGCTTTAAAAATAATTCAGAAAAAATCTAAATGGCATGACATGCCAATCCAGTTTAAATTAAGTCACCCACATTAATCAATATTCACTTATTTTTATAGCAAGTAATATAACAGTGTTGCCAACACTTCATCTTTAAAAAAGGATTAGTGGCAGTAAAAACAGCTCTCATGATGATAGAAAATTAAATGTGTTCATTCTTGCTAAAGAATTAATGTATTGCTCCTACCATGTTATTATATTAGCTTTCAGTGAATTCATAGTATTTGCATGTTTGCACATTAAACATTTGTACTCATGAACTGCAGGTTCTGTGCTGAAACTGTTAATTTTGCAACTGTATAAAGATTGAAAATAAATAAATAAACTAACAGGAAGATTTTCTTCTGTGCATGCTCTCTTGTAAAACGCTGCAGCAGCTGACAGTACCCAGATTCGGATGTCTATGTGGGCTGAGTGGGAAATAATTTTCCATTAATTTCCAGATAACTCCTGGATACCATGAGTGGCATGCGCTCCAATGTCATGCTTTTCTTTCTTTTTGGCAACTGAGACCTACTCAGAATTCATCTGCTTATAAATGCAACCTTAAGAACATGTCAGAGGAGGGGACAAAGAGGCACCTGGCATGCTGCAGTGCACAAGCATTGCAGAATGCTCTGTGTCTGTCCCCTCAAAAAAATGTGATTTGGCTGAACCAAAGGTGCCAGAATCTCAGTTCTTCTGCAGCATACAGTACCACCAGGCATGGGTACAAAAGTGAGGTCTTCTGGGCTTGGGCTCCAGAAATACTCTCACACTGCAATCTACAGTCCAGCTACATTTGTATCCATTTCCAACAGCCCAAGAGACCATTCAGAAAATCCCAGATATACCTATGTGCTACATATCCAATATGCAGGGACTGTACACCATCATCTATCCATCCATCCACACTACCAACTTCTGCTGCCATGAGGACAAAAGAAAAGACAGAAATCAAACCAGGAAGCAGGGCAGTTTGAGATCTTTAATCTATTTGCAGTTGTCTCCTGCTGTGCAGTTTGTACATCACTTGGGTGCAGCAGCTGCAGATGTACCTTTGCAGAAGGCAGCTTTGGTCAATTTTTTTCTTCACAAGGGCTATTTAACACCACTTTGCTTGAATTTCATGTTATACTAACATGCATAAAGTGAAAATTATGCAACATTGAGAGATGATTATCTGTAAAAGCTGTAATTTCTTCCTTCCTCCTCCTTCTCCCATGTCCCACTCAGTACGGCCAGCCCAACAGCAAGACCCTGTGCAGTGGCATTGCTGGATGTGAGTCAACGCAGTGAAGGCAGAGGTGCAGTGGAGCATTATGGGTCCAGACTGGGGACACTGGGTATGCCGTGCTATGCTATGCTCTGTAAAGCAACGTGTTACATATAATCCATCATGGGATGAAAGACATGGCAGTTTAGAGGATGTGATACTTTTTAACACCATGTCCGCACATGCGCTATCCTCTCTTAAAAACACCTTCTGCCTGCAGTGTGGGTGTAGGGACATTAGCAGAGATGGTGCACTAAGGCATAGCACTCAGCTGCCTTAATGCTTTCCCAAGCATCTTGCTCAAAGGATTTAATATTTCCCATCATCTCCTTTTGCTACACATCCTACTGTCTGATACGTAAATAATGAAAGTGTACTCTTCCAATTTTGGTATCTTGTACTCACAATCAGCTGCAGGGAAAACACAGTCAGTCAGTTTTTGACAGGAATGAAAGAGAAAGCAGACTGAATTTGACCTGTGCAATAAGTTTCAAAGGCAATCCCATAGACTCTCCCCAACAAGGCTGAATTCTAACAATACCAGCTGCTGGAGATGGTTGCCCCTTTGCAAAAGTCCTTAGCTCCAGCAGCAGTTCCTGTAGCCCACTAAATCATATCTTTATCAGAGGAAAACCAGAGTATATAACAGCTCTAATAAGCACATGACTGGCAATACATCCCTGTGTTTTAGGATTATGAGTGAGCCTAAAGTGAAAACCAGAAATATTCAGGCACAAATTGTGCCGTGTAACCGAGTCATGCCACTGTTCTGACCACAGCATGGCCACCGTGCCACCCACAGCCACACTCACTGAAATACCTGGATCACTGGGACCAGAGTGACACCTGGGATGGTTGTGTCAGGGCTGGGAAACTCAGATGGCTGGGGAAAAAGCTTGAAGGGCTTGGCAGTCTGGATAACATAGAGTGGAAATGTCCATTTGCCACATCCACTGGGAAGCAACCAGTATTTCACTGTTTTTATATTTCTGAAGCTCAGATTAAGCTGATTCCACAACTAGATTTTCTGAGCTATGAAGATGGTTTTAATATTGATCCTTTTTGAACACTCTTACTTCAACTACTATTTACAACTGGATGGAAATCTTACAGTAATATTGCAGACAACAAATGGTTTGCCAAACTGGAGATATTTTATCCACAGAGATGCTCCTTACACTGGAGGAAATAAGAACCCTTCACTAAGAACTCGGGAATATTCATTATTTATACAACCAAAAACCACTCTCAGGTCTCTCTCTGTTTATGTAGTTCTCCATCAAAAGCTTTTATATTACTTCTGTAAGTATCACAGCCTACCTTTTTGATAGTGAAATTTCACATCCTTATTGAAAATTTAGGCTTCCAATAGCTTGCAACCCCTCTGCACTGGAGCTGATCCACCACTGCTATATCTCTTACTGATTATTAAACCTATGCTGCAGTCAAAAAGCATTTGGTCTCACTCTGAAGTATTTAAACCTTTTCCCCTGGTCCCTTGTATAGTTATCCACACAGTAGTAAAGAAGCAAGCTTGGTACTTTATTTTCACTCCGTGTACTTCTCACAGAATGTTTTCTCACCACATAGGAAAATTTTTACCCCAGTGAAAATTTATACTGTGGAATTCCTGAAAGTGGGCATTCAGGATCCAGCACCTAAGACCTCAGCTGCATCAGTTAAGGAGAGCATGTACTGTCATAACATTATCAAGCTCCAAGAATTTACCCAGCTTTGGGCACTTTGAGTAGAAATGTAGTTGCTGATGACCCTGTGTAATCCATGGAAAAAGATCATTCTACTGGAAGCACCTCTGTGTCTCTACTGACTATGCAGACATCCCAGTGCAATTACTTTCCTAACCTGGATGTGTCAGGTGAGGTAAATCCACACCCCTTCAGTGTAGTCCTAGCACTAAAATGGCCTGAATTACTACTGTCTTACCTTCACGTTCATCCTCATCCTTTGTAATGCCTCAGGTATGCAGAAAACATCACTTACTCCCCATTCAGTCAACTCTTTATTGGTATTTCTTGTCTCTGACCTTCCATGAACAAAAAGGAAAGTGACAGAGGTTTCAAAATAACAATGGATGGAATAAATAGCCACAAATATTTTTCTTTATCTATGAAAAATAATGACAGCATAGAATACCAAAATAAGCCTTTGAGACATTTCCTAACTGAAGGGAGAAATAAATTAAAATGTGCAATAAAAGTTTTATACCAGTTAGTGATTTTACTTTGGAAAACCTGCTAGGAACAAAGTTAATGGTATAATAAATTCCTTTTTTTGTGAGAAATGATTATTTGGGGGTTTGAGGTTTGAAAATTTCTCGTAAATCTAACCAGCCAGCTAGCAACTAATAACATTAATATGCTTCATGGCTTTCTGCATGAGCACTGTCAAGCTGTGTCAAAGCATACACGTTTGAACACCCAGATTTCTCTTACAAGCTAGTTCACATCAGCTGCATGAACACAAAAGAAAGCATTTCTAGAAGTATTAAATAACTGTCAGCACAAGCTCAGGGGAAGGGATCAGAGGACATAAGATTTCTACCAGCATGGATATTTTACTTTGGATTCCACCTGGCTTATCTTTTGTGTTTCATTTTAACTCTAAGAGAGAAGCAGGTAATTTGAGTCTGACGTGTCCCAGATCAACACCCAAACCCTCTAACTTACTCTGGTTTCATCTATCATGCTTTTGATCCTTAAAGGGACAGAAATCTGTTTGAACCAAATTATTTTTCACCTGTGTGGATGACACTACAATTTTTAGCCGCAGACTGAGTTCAGATGAGGAATGAGGGAGTGCCAAAATGTCAAAGACAGGGCAGTAGAGATGGCTTGGGTACTTTTGTTAATTTGGATCAAAGATGATATACTGAATGACAGGGCACAAAAAAGAGTCTGTGGTTGAAATAAACATAAAAAGATAAGTGGGACAAGCAGAATTCAAATACAAAATTCAAGAGGTCCATCTCCTTTATAACCCCTGCTTCAGAATTTTGCTCTAAAATTGAACTCACCCAGAGTTTAATGGCAAGAGATGATGTGAAGATGAATCAGTGGTTGGCAGCTTGAAGTGAAAATTCATAGCATCATTACACAGGAAAGGAGGCGGTGCAGTGCTGATTGAGGCTTAAAATCTATATTTGTCCATTATAATACTTTTTCTAAGTTATTACATATCCCTAAGAAAAATGAGTGTGTTACACTGGCTTTATTTAAACCTCAGTGGAGTCTGAAGTTTTTTCTATTTTGTCTTTGTGCAATCTCATTTATTGCTCTTCTTGCCCCCATTAGCAGACATGTAAGTCAAAATCCTGTTACAAAATCATAGCCTGGGAGTTCCTCAGGGCAGAGCCTGATTCTGTCTGTCCACAGGAACTTGTGCAATGAGCTCCATATCGTTGGCCAAGGCATTTCACATCTTATTGCGATGTAAATCCTGTTTCAAGCATAAAGTACGTCACTTCTATCAAAAGTTTCTCACTTCAAACAGAAACCGCAGTGGAACAGAGCATCAAACAGATCCACAGTGTTCGTAAGCATTTATAAACGTCCTAAGAGCAAAACTCCTGTGGTTCATCTTCTCAGCTAAAAAAACCTGACGCTTTAACTTCTTTTTTTGCACTGAAATGCCATAATACCTCTGGGTTATCCAAAGCCACAGTGAAGATAACTCAGGTATCCTGGCCACCCCAGTGGAAGCAGCCTGTCCTTCTGGAAAGAAGCCTGCAGCAGCCCCCAGAAGCACCAGCACCCCCCACAGGTGGAAGTTCCCTTTGCCCAGCTCAGTGTTCCACACAATTGCCCCTTTGCAACTCAAACCCCGCCACTGTCCAACAAAGAGAGCAGCAAGTTACTCAGCCCTTAGCCTTGAGGCAGTCAAATCACCTTCTGCCACCACTGCAGAGACATCATAAGGAAGCTCCAAAGGCAGGTGACTAGGACCTGGGAAATTTGACTAATTATGGGTTTAATATAAATGCTTGTAATTGGATAATTAATTATGAGCACTAATTCTCACCCTGCCACTGTTGCAAAATGCAGCATGACTGCCCCATACATTAATGTTGTGCACACATACTGTGAAAAGTGAGTTTCTCCAAGCACAGCCAGGCCACCACAGCAGTTATGTGTCAGGGCCAAATACACCAAAAACAGGCAGAACACATAGCCCAGCACAATGGATGCATCACATACTGCCTTATCAGCTGTTCCCTCGTTTTTGGGCTGGTCCTTTTGAAAAACAAGTAAAATTAGACATTTAAAAAGTCTTTTTACAAGTGAGTAATTTGATAGCAAACATGGTTGCATGCAGAACTCAGGGCACCTATTCCTATATAAGTGAGGTGTGTAAGCATCTATTTAATTAGTCGTGCCAGTGCAAATTGTTTTTGCTGGTAATGATGTGATAAAATGTTAAACAGCAGGTGGAAGCTCCATTAGTAAATGCCCAGGAGGAAACCAGATGAAGGATGTTTTTTTTGTCTGCTGAGAATTGACCATTATTATAATTGAATAACCTTTTTTAAAAAGAGGTACTAAGCTAAATTTTCATGACCTTAATTGCTTCGTATAACTTCACACGTCACATGCTGTTGTTGATCTTATCCTAGGTGTCACTTGATATTCATGACAATCCATAAAGTTTATCATTTGCAATAATTGATGTCATTAATATACATACTTTGAAGGCCTTTCTGTAATCATTGGCTAACCATATGGGATGTCAAATCAATGATCTGAACAATGTCATTAATAATAAGTTAAGTGTGAATGAGTTTTTTCCCAAAACATGAATTCTGCAGGTTATTTAATTTTGTTTAACACTGTAGAGGAACAATAACCTTGACATAAACCAAAATTTCCATATGAACTGACACAGTTATTTAATGCTAGCTCCTTTTTTAATTCAGCTAGAAAAAAGTTGACATTATTTCCTATACACCATACAAAACATTAGTCCCAGATAAAATGAAATTTTCCAGTGGAAACTCTGAGGATGAAATCTGCTCTAGGTCTGAGAGAGGAAAGCGGTAAAGTTTTTTACCACTAAATTCATGGATAGTGCCGTGTTTTCTTTATTTCCTCCTTCTCTCTATAAAAATCTGGGGGACTTTGAGTCCTGTAGGCTGCTTTTTGCAGAACACACAAGCAGCAAATCACAGGGGAAACGATATAAAGGAAATCACATATCTCCTCTTTCCTACGCTGTCTCTTTTAATAACTTTTTTCTTATAAATCAAGTCACAAATAGGCTTTGCTTATTGTCCATACTCTCACTTGGCTGGGAGGGAAGAGATCACTGCAGTCACAAGACTTAGCTCCAGCTACTGATGGTGCAAAATAGATTCCTCCAGGGTCTCACAATGCTGGGGACAGTGCAGACACTTTGCAAAGCAGTACCAAAAGGCAGCCCTGAACATTGCACCTGCTAAACACCTCCTAAGAACTGCCTGTCCTCAATTCTGAAGCTTTTTCTGAGCCAGTTGTCTAAAGGCTGGTTGGCTTTTTCAGCACTTGAAGACATGAACATCAGTAGTTTTTCTCCAGCTGAGAGAATGGATAGACCCAGAAGACAGAGGTTTCCTGGCTAAATACTGCCCCAAGGCTAATAGAGCACTGTAAGTGCTATTTTCTCTTTTGAACTTTGAGCCAAAGACTATTGAGTCTTTCTGACTCCACCACACTGGTATTTTAGATTTAAGCTGATGAGGGCAGTGTATCATCAATGCACTTGGAGCAAGCAGCATGCAGCAGACACTCAAAGGCCAGCATAGTTCCCAGCTCCTTGGAAAACACTACAGCAGAGATATCTGAAGCTTCACCCTAAGAAGCAGAAAGCAGTGGTTACAGAGCATAAGCCTGGCAGAGACCTTCTCCTGGAGACAAACCATCAGGTGTGACCTGTCCAGAAGTGAGACTCCTCTGGTACCCTCATCCCCTGTCCCTGCCCACACAAGGCTAGCCCCAGACCTGGGATGGGGTGGGGAGGAGAGTAAATGGAAACCTGTGACTGTGCCTTATCTTAACAGGAGGTGCTAACACACCCCAGTTTTGGATGCTGAGCACTCCTGGTATCATTATATCCCCATCCATATGCTACATGCAAAATTCCAAGCTCAATTTGGTAGTCTTGACTAAAAACTCCACAAAATGACAACTTTATAAGACAGATGTTGCTGAAGACAAGATCTGACTGACAATACCGTTAAAAATGAGGTGCTGTCAGGCAGACTGTATCTTGATTTGTGGATTTGCAAAGAAAACGTTTTAAATGTTTACTCATAAGTTCAGCAGTTTTGCCACAAAGGAATTCAAAGATATTAACCTAGAAAATTTAATGTCATTTTATGAGAACTACTTTAAAGAACATTACCTCACTACATAAATAATACTTTGCTGTTTAAAACTGAATAATTACCAGTGGAAAAAGCAGCAATGTGGCTCTGAATGCCTGAAAAATCAGTGATGCCAATAACAGATAAAGAGAGTGTGTCTGCTTTTGCCTTAAAGAAACATACTTCTAAGGCCCTTTTCTTCATTGGTCTAGAATGCTGAAATTTGTCCTGGTAAACTTCTCCTGAAAAAAAACATAGTTTCTCAACAGAAAGTTTGCATGTCAAAACAGTTTCCAATGAAAGAAATGGTTGCTCCCAGAAGTTGTCTGTCTCTAGCCTCTTCTGCTCTGTTTATTAAATCATCATGAATACGAATTTCTTTTTGCAATTTACGATCCATTGACAGTATTATTTCTAAGCAATTTGATACAGAATGAAACAGTTTACTATGCTAAGTGTCCCTCACAGGAAGGCACCTCACTGCAGCTTCTTGTTTTTTATGTGCACACCCAGAGCTGGACACTCACCAGCATAAGGTAAGAGAGAGAGGCTGCAGCTGCCATCATTTTCTTCAGCATGGGCCAGAGTTTCTGTTTTCATCACAGATCAAGATAGCTTTGATCAGGCTATTTTTATTTTGTATTACATTTTTTCATTGCTGCATGATCCCCTCTTCTTACCTTGAACCGGACCACAGTGAGTTATCTCCCTGTTTTCAATCATCCATTCTTTGGGGAAAAAGAAAACGAGGCAATCACGCTGCAGGGACTGCAGCATCTTCTTTTATGAAGATATTTTGGATGCTTGTCAGCAAGTCTGGGTTTTATTCTCATCTCTTGGTAAGAACCAGGGGCATATCTTCAAGGGCCTGAACTGGCATTTGGGCACCTGTCAAATTTGGCTTTCACTAAAACTCATTTCCTTGCAATCTCTTTGAATTAATGCTGATGATGGACACTTGATGATCCTGGCTCACTCTGAAGTTCATTTCAGACCTCACAGAAACTGTATTCCTTCTTGAAAATACTTTTGTTTTCTTTCTAAATACATTTTAATTGCCAGCCACAAGAATTTGCTTTCATTACACTCACATAAAGCATAGCATTTTCCCCCTCCTACAATCACTAGCCAACTCACATATAAGAAAATACATTAAATTGATTTTCTTCCATAGGAAATACATCAAGGAAAGGAAAGGATTGATCTCCCTCCATAGGAAACAGGACATAAATGTTTTTAATCCAGCTGCTGCATTCGATCATCATGTACAGTATGAAAAACTGTGCCATAAAAATGAAATTAAATGCATAATAGCACAGACATCTCTTCCCTTATGATATCTTAAAGTATCCAGTTTTTTGGCAGAGCACAACACCAACCTTTGTGCCTTGCCTACACCCATCTATTTCCCAATGTCTTACAGTATTTATGTATCTTTCTGGGATGCTTTTTGGAAAGGACCATGTTTCGGCATCTGTCTCTGATTTCAGTGAGCAGTCTCTGAATGCAATAGTACTTATTACATTTGAGTAAGAGTGGCAAATCTCACACTGTGCTATGGCAGACTACACCCTTCCATTATATATCAATTCTATGAGGATTTACAGCCAAGGATATAATTCTCAGCCAGCTTTACAATCATCCATGCTGAATTTCATAGGTCAAAGATGTAATTACATCAAATTTTAATAAATTCTGTGGCCTCTGTAAGGCAGAAAAAAGACAAAGCTAGATCCAAGCACTACAAAGTTTGCAACTCAACTGCTACATTAACGAATGGACTAATCCCTAGTGAAAATACATTAGTCACTATATCCTTCTAAGGTCATTACCATGGACAAGCTGCTGCTGAACAGAAGGATTCCCCCATATTTTGCACTTGAAAAAAAATTTTCAACATCTCCTCTTTTCTGTGCTGCAGACACAAGGGAAGAACACAGTTTTCTATGGTCCAAAGAAGATACTTAGTGTTATACAGGGGACATTGACTGCTATTCATGCAAAAAGGATCCATGTCCCATCTCTCACTCTGGGTAGGCAAGAGAACGCAGCAAAGTGCAGCAGGGAACTGTGCCACCAGTGCCCCCAGTAAAGGAAGGATATTCACTTGCTGCCAACTGATTAATTTCTGATCCTTCTACTGCCTTGAGCACATTTACATTTCTCTTTCTTTTCAAGCCCTTTTCCCCAGTTAACAAATGCTAGATCTTCTTTAATCTGTATTCAAAGTTAGGCAAACAAAATTCTTTTGGATGGCATTTTTTATATCTGTAAACAAAACATCAGCAGAAGGTTGAATCTGCTCTATCTTCCAAACTGAGATGGACACAGTTATTGATCTGGACATTAGACTGCCATTTTATTGAAAGAAAGACTGACTATCTTTGTATCTAAAATGGCAGAAGATATCAATAAGAAACTTCCTACATTTAGCATAAATGCAGGCAGCTCCTATTTTACAGATAGTATGTTGGCCATTAGCAGAAACATGACTTTCCTCACTGTTCTCTAACAGTCATTATCTGCTGTTAAAAACAGATGATCTGTCTCAGATCAATATTTCTGAAATCGAATACATGGAATGTCATAACTGAATCTGGAGATTAAATGCAGCTTCTAGGGTCTTATTTTTAATTGTTCAACAAAATATACAACCCTAGTTTTTCTAATTTTCCTCTACCATCAGTGTACCAGAACCAGCTATCGCCTGTAGCTGATCTCTGTCTTTGGGTTTGATTTACCTGTGAAGTTCCTTTGAATGCCCTGAGTTGTGGACATTAAGATTTAAAACAAACAGAAAACACAAAAAGCATACTTGCTTCTGCAGTCATGAATTTCTTAGCAACTCAGAATTTTGCAATTCATAATTAATTGCTTAGCAATTTAGAATTATGAATTGCTTTAGCAATTATGAATTTAGCATTCATCATATCTAACTGTGCTGATGACATGAAGAAAAGGCCCTAGAAAAGGCAAAAGAAGCTAGTCTTCTAGCCACCTCTGCAAAGGCAATGAGAAATGCAGGTTGCTATTTGCTGTATGCAAGAAATAATTTCTGTGTTTTGTCCTCACTGTGTGAATTTGCTGCTCACAAAAATGCAGGTACCTGTGTAGGCTCTGCAAAGCTTTTCCTCACTCTCATAGCTCCTACACTAGGTTTTCTACCTTTCTCACAATTTCATTCATCTGCCATTCTAACATTTTTCTCAAAGGATTTGACTGCCTTTTCATTTTTTACCAAAGCTCAAACAGACTCCTTAACAGGCTTTTTTAATAGTTACTGTAAGGATGGGAAGTCAAGTCTCTTGCAAGAGTACCATGCTGACTTGATGTTCATTATTAGACAGAAAAGTAAACAAATCCACAAAAGGTATTCATATAAATCCCTGTAAACTAAAAGATTTCCATTTATCAGACAGTGTCTTAGAATCAATCTGCATGCCTTTGTTGGATGTGTTCCTGTCTATACAACTGCGTGGCAATTTATCTGGACATGGAGCTACGGATATCCATGAGAGGAGTGCAGGACACCACCACATAGCCCAATATGTGCCATTCTAGACATCTTTCTTGAGGTCTTCGATGGCTTCCCAGGAAGTGTCCCCATCCTAACCCTCAAGTTACCAATGGCTTTACATAAATCAGAGATTTCCCATAGCTTCAGGATTAAAGTTATGGTCAAATTCTGTTTAGCAGGTGTGAAGACATCCCTTGCCACAAGGGCTGCACAGGCAAGGGGCAGCACTCCCCCACTGACTCAAGAAAGATATTGCAAGGAATAAAGCCTCCGTGCCAAATAGAGGCCAAGAATAAGGTTGCAGCCATACTTTCAGTGTACATGATTCTAAAATATACTGGACAATACTTAAGGATTATAACACAAAATTACATGCAAAACCTAAGAATACAATGAGCTGTTTAATAGTGAAATGTCACCGTATATTTGAGAACAATTCATAGTAAAGATGTCATGAGCTGCTGCCAGCTTCTTTGTTTGATTCTATTAAGCTGTTACTGAGGCAAATGTCACCCTTATTCACTTGCTTTTCACATGTGGCATTTTGTTACAAACTTTGACCAAACTCTGAGAAAAACAGATGAGGGTTTCCAGCCACTGCTCATTTATAAATAAACACAAATTCAAGCAACTTAAAGCCATTAAGAGGAAAGATAAAGTTTGCTTATTCTGCCCTGGCTACTTATACTGCCTCTGTTAATTTCAAGAAATAACATTGCTACTTTATAGTTCAGAAGAGGTTGTAAATTAACTAGCACTGAGCTGGATATATCCACAGTTACCATTTGCCATTGCCAACCAGCTATAGATTTCCAATAAACAGGTCTCATTCATTGTGAAAATTAGATAATTGAAACTATCTATTCTCTTCAATGCTGTGGTCTCAGGGGTTACGCTTACATGTTGCCATGACAAGTGGGTGACAGCAGCTGTAAATCACTTCCACGATACTCTTTGCTCATTTTGTTTGTCAGTAATAAGAGTGCTTTATGCAATACTGGAGATTATCAGTGGTTCTTTTGCCGACAGTTCTGCCTGAGGAACAACCCCTTTTTCCCTATTACCAGGCCTATCTCAGTAGAGGCATTTAAAAAGGATAAGAGAAAAGAATCCTGTCAAAAACAGCAATCCCAATTCACTCCATTAACTTTTCCATCCTAGAGATTGCTAACTATTGATTATTATGCAGACTCCGAAGCAAATACATTGGAGCAAGAGTGAAATGTATAGCAAACACTGCCCAACAAATTTGCAGCCATTTCCATTGAAGAATAATGTATCTACTGAAGTACTAATTAAATGCTTTGCCTTTCTGATTAGAATCTTAGGGTTGAAAATTAGTATTTTGCGTTAGACTGTGCAGTGAAGTACAAGAGGTAGAGCCAGGTTCAACCAGTATAAGACATTTGCAAGACGTACAGTAAACTGAGTTATAAGTGCATACCTGCAGTTAAAAAAGCAAAAAAAAAAATGAAAACCCCCCCCCCCCCAAAAAAAAAAAAAAAAATAACCAGAAATTAGAAGTTTTCCACTGACAAAATCCCTCTTTATAATTTTCTCACCATTCTGTTTGGCCAGCACTACAACAAGCTAAGTGATTCCTTGATACAGTGGCAGTCCAATTAGTCATCAATTGTTCAGAGGCGCTGACTGGATGCTCCATCACTCAGTTCCCAGGCACAGAGCTATTCTTGAGCTATTGTGCCTTGTCATCTGACACACTACTGCTTGGACCCTTGTGGGGCAGATTATAAAATCTTCAGTTATTATTGTTTACGTATTAAGTCTGTTTTCTATTTCATGAAATAATGTGGGCTTATCAGACATTACTTAAACTGTGTATCACTAATTTGAAAACTGATTCAAGAAGGTTTAGCACAAAGTTGGCTCCACAGAGGGAAGGTCTTGATTCTGATTTCTACAGAGCCAGAACATACCAAAACTGTCTTATTTTACCTTCTGTCATCATTTTCTTATTCTTTGCAACAAAAATACATTTGCAGGTTTTCTACAGAATATTTTAAACAAAACTAGTCAGGAATTTTTAAAAGAAACTTCTTGTTTTGTTTTAATGCAGGAACTGCTGGCAGCTGGGTATGCCCAGCACTTGGAAACCAGGAGGCAGAAGAAACTGATTGGTGATCCTGCACTCCCAGGTCTCCCCTGTCACCAGGATCTTCACTGTTCCACTAAAGCAGGTCTCTCTTCTTGGAGAGGACTCTGCACACCACCATTTGTTTGGATACAGTAAGAACAGATCATCTTTGAAAGAAATCTTAGCTGAAAAACTTCTTGGTGAATAACGTACCAATGCAAAGTGGAGCACCATGTACAGAGATGTGAGGAGATCCTCAAGGCATCCCCAGTGTTGCAGACTCACAAGAGCTGTACAAGGGCGAGCTGAAGGCAGTACTCTCACCAGGGAACTGAGGGTATTTGGAGCCTTTTCTCACATCCTCTGCAAGCTCCAGAAGTACGCAGGTAACAGATACATTGGCAATTATTTCTCATGTAAAGGAGAGTTTCAGCCCGATGCAAAAATGTTTCAAAAATAATACAATTCTCCCAAATTTCTGTTTCTTAAAAAAAAGTTTTCTCCTAATACAGTGAGAAAGTCAGTTTAAACACCAACATCTCTGTCTGGCTGTTGTTTAGGTAATTATCTAGTGGGTTCCCAATATCATAGCCTTTGCTCACCTGTTGTGAGACAACCTGACCTCTGCATGATGAACATGCCAAAAACAAAGTAGAAAGAAGCATCAGCAAGCCTGGAGCAGAGTGATTTTTTTTCCCCCTTCTCAGGTAGGACTTGCTGCTGAAGCATCTCTAAAAACAGACCATTTCCACTGCACCCAAAGATAACGGAATTTTGTGTAACTTTTGTTAATAAATATGGCTGCAACAAAGGAATGCTTGATCCGTATTATCAGTTCTTCTCCCAGAAGATGAGAGTAAATGAGAGTAACACTGGCAACTGCCCAGGCTAAAAGGGCAATATTGCTCAGGAGAAACCATCATCAGCTACAATGGGAACATTTGACTGAACAAGTAACTTAGAAGCATCAAGGCCTCTGCCTTTGAAATTATATTATTCTTCATACATAATTTCAAGCCATGTTCTGCATCATTCATTTCATGATCAAAAGTGATATTTTTTACTCTTACTAACAATATTTAAACTATGATGTACCTGCAGGGAAATACATGATTGCTCTGCAAGAGAACACTTCAGGTATTGAAATTGGCAAGTCCTTTACCCATAAGCCAAGAGATCCATTGCACTTGTTAAAACTGAATTATGTGATACTGAAAAAGAAGGATATAATTATAATTTATGGAGAGGGTATTCATTAAACAGTGTGACTCAAATTGTATGTGCTGCTTTAAATAACCATCTTTCTGCATGAAGAACTCTTGTTTAAACAAAACAAATGAAGAACTAGATTTCAAGTTGGTGTTTTATTCCATACAACAACCATTCAAATAGAAAAATCTCCACTGATTACATTGATTTGTGGGCTTTGGTAAAGATAAACTATTTTAGCTTATTTATGAAGATTAGAATAGTCATGACTTATAGGAAACAATTTATATAAGCAGTTCTAAAATATACTTTTAGATCAAGAAAGAGCTAAAATTCTGGGTTTGGCTGCATTAGCAAAAAGAAAACACACAGTAACATTGATTAAAATTTGTGTAATCTCTGCTTAATTAAAAAAGCAGTGTTATATCTTGCAGCCAATAGATTGATCCACTTTTCCACCACTTTTAAAAGAATAATGCAGTTCTAGATCAGAAATATTTTTTCCTCCAAGCAATTTGCCAAATCAGGGGCTAAAATATAAAATATTTTTTCCATTAGTTTTAGGTAATTGAAATGCAAAGTGCTAAGCACTTAATCTTTCCAGGCAGGAAAAGCTGCCTGCTGTCAGATTTTATTAAGTCTTTTTGCTGGTCTTTGTATAGTCAATAACAAGTGTCTAAACTCAGGAAATGATGTAGAGGTAGTGTTCAAAGGTAAGGATATGATAAGGTAGTGTTTGTATTCAGGATAACATGAAAAAGTCCAACATGTACACAGAAGATTTTTCTCCATGTCAACTAATTAGCATGTTTATTAGAAGCATTAATTATTATGACAACCATAGAGATTATTAAGTGTGTTAACTCCTCACATGCTCCTTTCCTGCATGCCTTTCCAGGCAAGCTGTTTACATGCCAGCCATCACAGGTAGATTTCCATATCTTATTAAAAAACAATGAAACAGTTCTTTCCAATTCTAGCATGTGTTAGGAAGTAAAGAATAAATTCTACAGTAAACATGTGAGTTTCAAAACAAACCCAAGACAAATATAATTTTGATTAAAATTATAAAATCTTTGACATTTTCATGGAGGTGGTCTTCTGCTAGAGCATATGGTATTCTCTGAACCTCAGAAAGATTGATCAGATTTATACCTACAGCTGGAAAAATTAAGTAATTCTTGATCCCAATATCAAAACAGTCACCAAAGATAGCACACATCCATTAACCTGATTGCTCTTGATTAAGAACTGCTATAAAAACAATGCAGCTGCCTGGTGTGTCCAAACATGCATTTCCTGGAAGCCCAAAATAGAAAGTGTCACTTGCAGCCTAGTGTGTCTGATTCCTGTGACTTGCTTACAGAAATGGGCTGCATCTTCTGTACTTTGGCCCTGGAGCTGGAACCCGCTTTATGCAAGAGCTGCCTGCCAAAAGCCTGCTCTGCCACATTGTGCAAAGAGGACTGGCAAAAGTGCTAGAGAGGGAGCTGATGCCTAACCAAAAGTAAATCCTGAATAGATAAATACAAGCATTGGCATTCAGTTCCATATGCAACACTAAATAAGGGTTTGATGCATTAGCTGTTCATAAACAAAATTAAATTGTAGGTAACATGGCTACTTAGAGAAACAACTGCATTACTAGGACCACCGTCTCCCACCTGCCTCTTTCACACTGTCACACCTGCTCAGGTCTAAATTTTTAGGGCCAAATAATCAAAAAACAAATTTTCACTGTGCCCAGAATCACTGTTTGGAACAGCATTTCCCAGCCTCAGCCTTACAAAGTTGTTCCCTGCAGAAGACAAGAGGATTTTTTTTAGATCTTTGTAGCGTGCCAGTGCACAGCTTTTTGGCAGCAACACAAATATGCCCTATTTTCTCCTACTTTTCTTCTTTCCCATTATTTTCTTTCTACTTTCATTGCAATTTTTCTTTCTTTCATTTCCTCTAGTGTTATTTTCCTTGTCTACCTTTCTTGCACTGTAAGATTCATATTCTCAGTTCCATCTCTTTACACCCGTACCTGAATCAATCTTTCTTTCCTGACTTCTCCTCACTTTTCCTCACTATTTCTCTCATCTCCAACTTTTCATTTCACCATCATGTTTGAATTGAGGCTATTCAGCATATGCTTCATACTTTCCTTCTGCTACATGCATGCGTAGAAGTATCTATTATTTACATGAATGCACATGCAAGGAAAATTTGGTGTTTATTAATAGCCTGAAGTTGCTGACCTCTGACTGAGCCTTTTATTACATTCCACTACATGTTTTTCTGAAGATTTCCTGTTACTTCTGTGTCTGCATTACAGACCAACAAGATAAGGACCTTTGCCTATATACATTTTGAAAAACTTTAAATCTAGAGCCAACACCTAACCTTTTCTTTCTCTCAGGTCAGCTTCTTGCAGTTTCCTTTTCCTCTGAAAAGCTAAACAGACACAGACATAATTATCAGTATCTCAGGCAATCATTAGCAAAGTAGACATAGAGTGAATTGAATATCTCTTCAAGGAGATCATTATTTGAATAATCTTACAAAGCTTTTTAATATACTTTTCACTAAAACTGTACCCCCAAGCATTTTGCAAAAACTCAGTAATACACTTGTGAGGTCTGAATAATTTGGGATAAGAAGAGAGAATTTAAGAATCTGCACACAAAGTAAAAAAGACTAAGTTAAAACAAAATCCAAAGAGCAGCGAAAAGATTGCGGGTGAGTTGGTAACAATGGCTGCTTGCAGATCTGAGTTCTCCCCACTGATAGAGACCTGATACAAGAAACATGCCTGCCATGACATGGAAGCAAGTCATGCGTATACTGGTCTATAGAAAGGTATAGAGAAATCAAGTCTTGAAAACACAAAACTTTCTTTACAACAGAGGTATTTCAAGAAGCAAGTAAAAAGCAATGTTGCTTTTACTCCATAAACAAGGAGCACATCTGCACCACTCATGGGAATAGACAAAGCAGAGTAAGGAGACGGAGCAAATGACAACTTGGGGCACCCAGTACTTGTCTAGAAGAAATCCCAGCAAGCAGGCTGAGACAGAAAATTTTCTTCTAAGAAGCAAAAATCTGAATGTGCTGCACACTAATTGCACACCTTCACACTTCAAGGCAGCTCCTTGCCTGGTGTAATATGCACAGGAATCCAGTGACTTCAGTCATTTTCTGTAAATAGTTTACAACTCAAAGATAATAATTTTGTAACTGTTTAGAGGTGTTGAGATGCAGATAACTAGAGCTCAAAAATCCACTATGGACTCATCGGCCTTTTTTAGTGTACCAAAATCTCAGCCCTGACATTAAATAAACTAGTGGCACATACTAAACAGCAATAAGTTTGACATTGTGTGGTTTCCAGACATCTTCACTTTAGTGTAGTAGAAAAAAACTGAAAAAAAGGAAAAAAAAAAAA
Source organism: Psilopsiagon aymara (assembly GCA_024733675.1). Lineage (NCBI taxonomy): Eukaryota > Metazoa > Chordata > Aves > Psittaciformes > Psittacidae > Psilopsiagon > Psilopsiagon aymara. The sequence continues at coordinate 34,990 of JANRGW010021398.1, forward strand.
AGGCTAAAAGAACTCTGATTAAAATAAGAGTAACAAAGTTAAAGAAGAAAAGAATGACGCTCATGGAATAATGAACTGAGCACTGATGATAGATTACTTACTTATGATGATTATATTAATTTATTCTTAGCACTAAAATATACCTTTTGGATGTGATAACTGAAGTTGGCTGTAAAGCCAGTTCTTCCCCATGGGAAAGAAATGCAATCCAAGCCAACAATGAAGATCTTCAGCCAAATACTATTTCACAAAAGACTAGAATTGAAGGGTAAAATAAATTGCTGAAAAAATTATTGGCTTGATACTTAAAACTGCTGAGCATCTGCAAGTCCTGTTTAAGTCACAGGAGCTGAAGACAGCGACAGCCTTTTTAAACCAGGCTAGATAAGTGACAGGGCCAATAACTAATCAGGCTTACCAAAGAGATTTCAAAAGTTAATTATGTGAATTTAAGAATTTTCACTTAAGTTTAGTGGTTTAAAAAGAAAAGGGGGGGGGGAGAAAGTTTAAGAAGAAAACTGTTAGAATTCATAATGTAAACATTTACCAGCTTTTTTGTGTGTGTTTTTTTTTAAAGAAGTCTCATTTTCTCTGTCACATTTCTGACAAGCAAAATATCTCAGTAACAATACAGGAACAAATCTGTACTAACAAATTAGTATTCAAGACAAATTTCAGTAAGAATATATTTGTGTCAAAGCTTGCTTCAGTGATCTTTTAGCTTCTTTTTTTTATACACCAAAAATTAAGAGGGAAATATTTTCAAAATCCCTTGATACTGACATGCTTAGGCCTACAAGCAATACAGAGAGAGCAGAACAAGCTGATCCTTTAGTCTCATCTTTTCCAAACTAGGAAAAAATATCAAAGAATTCCAATTTTTTTCAGGAATAAAGGACTGGAGGGTACTATCTGATACTTCCTTGTTTAAGTTTAGGATGTTTTAGTTGAAGCCTTCATAAAAAGTAGACAAAACTGGAGAGGGAGCGGCCATAGTAACTTTTTTACAAATATGTAAAGATCCACTGAGAGGCTAAGAGGGAATTTTTTGTCATTGTGTGATATCATTTGGCATGTAGGAGAAAAGTATTACTAATATGAAGCTGGAAACTAATGCTTTAGCCTGGGAATGTATATATTCTCAAAACTGGTATTCTTTTACCCTCATGATTTTCCATTAGCTGCTCATCTGAGACCAGCAATTTGCTTTCCAGCAAATCTGTTCATTTTTAAATTAACTTAATTGGATTGTGGTTGCTCAGTTTCCTCAAAATGGACCACAAAGCTTTGTCATACCCTTTCTTCTCAGAAAAAAGAGAAAGTCAAATGGTCTCACTGGAGTCAGGTCGAAGTCTCTGTTTGATCAGACCTTGGACCAGAGGAAGGTCCTGTAACCTGAGATGGGCTCCAGCCTGCAATGGAAGGGGTTAATCAGCCCTCCTGAGTATCAGTATTTCCTCCAAAAGTACTTCGCTCTTTGTCAATGCTTTATTACAAGTACCGACAGTAGCAGGAAAAGACCAGCAGAAATTTATTCATCCCCAGGAAAAATGGTTCCTCACCCAATTAATATTCTCTGCAACATACCAGCTGGCCAATAACTGAATAACAATTCTCCCCATTTGCAGGAGCTGAGGTCAACAGTGTGGCAAGGAGGGGAAAGTCCATTTTGTGCATGTCAGAGGAGAGACTTACCCCACACAGCCCATAGGCTGATATTGACCCATAGGGATGATGGAGTTTCCCAGAGTCAGATTCTCCTCAGGGATGCAGGCAAAGAGGAGGATGAAGGCAGTTTTAGCCTTGGTTCTTGCTGTCCTCTTTGATGAGAGATCCAAGGCATCCTCACCATTCCTTGTGAGTGACCCTGTGGGCATCCACTACATGACTCAAGCTTCCTGTCCCCTGGCTCAGCCTCCTTGCTGACAGCAGAGGCAAGTAGACTCTGCTCACACTACCTGAATCCTGTGTTCCTGTCATGCCCCCATAGAAATACCAGCATCCTCAAGTCCACTGCCCAACACACTGCCACACAAAGGACAAATCTAAATGTGCAGACTTCAGCAACTCCAGAAGTGGTTCCCTTTGTCCATCCTGATCAGATGATAGGTCATGCAGGGATACAAGTAATCCTAGTTCTTGGGTCATGTAACAGATGAAAACAGTACTCCTAACACCACCTACAAAATCCCATTTTGTTAGATGCGTAAGTAAGAGCTTCCCAGAAGGACTTGGAACAACCATGGCAATTCACCATAAGAGGTACCCCCAGTCTAAAGATGTTCAGAAGCCTGGAGAAATCATGGATGCTCTCCAAATAGAGAGCACAAAACTCAGTATGATTGCTCCAGTCCAGCAGCCACATTCTGCTCCCCTGATGTCTTTTGGAATATCAGGTTTAACATAATTTTCTACTGGATGATAGCACCCAAAGTGTTTGAACAGTTCTTTGCACTCAAACTATAATGTTTTTATTTCTATGGGCATCTCTCTGTGAGAACAGATTTGTGAAGAAAGCCGTAAACTGCTGAAATCTTTGGGCACATTGAAGTAACAGTGGAGAATTTAAGTGTTCTCTGAAATTACATCCTAGGTAACTGCTTTGAAAATTGTTGCAATATTAGGAACAGTGAAAAATTATTTTAGGAGCATTCATCAAGAAGACTAAACATCTTCAATTTCTTTAACAATACAAAGGCCACTACAAATGGTTGCGTGTTTTGTAATGGAATACACTGAAAAGAGCTGACTACTGAGATGCCATTAAATTAGGACTATTTGTGTTAAAAAGTCTCAGATTGCCCTATTTTTTAGTAAGAAGAAAAAGATGGTTTTGTTCCTCCCTGTAATTTGTCATAGCCACACAAACCTCTTACATGGCTTGACACTTTATTGAAGAGCAATTTCTGAGAGAATTCTTATGAATCCACATTTCAAGATGCAAAAAGACATCTCAGTGAAATAATGTGCAAATCACCAGCACCCACACAATTAAGTGGAAGTTTTCCTTCCTTCTACACAAAGAATTTGTGTCACTTTTGCACTCTTTTCCATTCCCAGAGATTTTGGAGGAAAACATGTGGGAACAGGATGATTTGCTGCTACCATCCCACAGATTCTTCAGAAAGCCTGTCTGACCCTGCAGAAGTCAACCTACTCCCCAGTACTAAGGGAGCCAACCTGGGGACGAAGAGCTTCTGCTACAAAATGCCACTTGTTTTCAGAAATTACTCTCTAGCTGCAGAAAATCCTGAAAAAATAAAGACTGAACCACTTACTGGCCAACAGACTTAGAAATCTTCAACTTCAGTGAAGTGATGTGGGACATCTAAGCTGGTGATTTCACCCATTTCAGAGGGGAGTGATTCATCTAAACACACCTATTCAGTATTTTTCAAGTGATTAGTTAAAGGAGAAACAAATACAATCCAGCAAATAATCTCCAGCAGTAACCTGGCACCCAGGCACAGCACAGCATAGGGAACGTGAGTTGGTAAGACCATTTGAAAGTGTTGGGTCTCCAGTACACATCAAACAAAACAAGCAGGTGAGCAACCTGTAAATTGGGAAAATATTAATTCATCTGGAAACTGATGATTTTTTTACTTTTTCTGTGGATTCACTGTCTGATAAATAAGGGTACGAGAAGGAGCAGAGAGAAAATTTTTCATGTACTACAGTCACTCTGTTCTATTACATTTTCTGAAGTGTGAATTTGGGTTTATAAAGCAGGTGTGGTCTAGGCCTCGCCCACTTTCCCTCCAGTATGGATGTCTTCAAGGATTTCAGTTGTTAAGTGAACCTGTCCTTGGATGATACTTTTCAAGTCTTAAAAGCACTAGCAGATTTACTTGCTTTCAAGTACAGGCTGATTTTGTTGTATCAAATTTAATTTGTTGAGCCAGGTATCACAATACCAGTATCACAGTATCACTGACTTCACACATCTGTGGTGAAGCTGTACAATTATACCAGGCTAAGAGAGATCAAAGTCCACTCTATGTTAAAGAGTTTACCTTTCCTTCTGCCTTTCAGATTATCTAAATACTTGCTTCCAGTCTTCTGAAAGAGTCCAGCGAAGGTTATCACTCTGAAATACGGTGAAGAGAACGATTCCTAGTGTAATGCACACCTAAATAAATTTTTTCCCCACGCAGTTCTCCAAAGCCCCTCTGAGCAAATCCATTGAAAAATTGTCTTTGATTTCCTAAACACAGCTAAAATACAAGAAATTTCACTAAGGTCTTCTGCAGAGTAACACACTTTCTATAGTGCCATTGTCTTTCACGTAAGGATGTCTCAATCTTAGACAATTACAATAGGGAATATAATGATTGCAAGTGAAAATATGAATGCAGTAAATAACCCTTTTTCCTCTGAAGGAGGAACACAGTACATTTTTAAGATTTCTTTTACTGTTTTCCTCCTCCAGGTCATCTTCATCAGGCTCAAGGTAAGGCAGGTTCAAAACCCAAAGCAGAACTTCAGCAAATAGCTCATGTATCTTGTCTAGAAATTCTGGCTGAGCTAGAAAATGCCTTTCAGAGGAAAATACATACAAGTGTGAGAAGGAAATATCTACAATTTTGCTTATAAACAGCTTACCACAACGGGGCTGCTGATCTCAGCTGAGGCCTTGAGTGCTTTGCCATGCAAATAACAGGACAATTTTCTTCATGAAGATGTGGTGGTTGCTGTTTTTCTTTTTAGGACACTAGGCCTTTCTCCAATCATGTGACAATTTCTCATTTCAGATTACGAAACTAATACCTTTGTGGATCTATATGCCTTTAAGAAAGAATTGCTTCAGTTTAAACACTTCAGTGGTGAAAGTCACGAAAACCTACTGATGCATGACATTTTGCATGTATTTCCAGTACTAGTCAGGTATTTGTTACATCTGTGAACGCACATACCAGAGGTAATGAAGGGCATTACCTTTTGATCCTTTTATATTCTGTGGTGTGTCTTGTCTGATTTACTCACATATCAAATACCAGTCACTGTACTATAAAGAATCTGCTAAGTCTCAGAAACAGCCTGTGCTAAGCCTTTCATGCACCTGGTATGGAAAAACAAAATCGTTGTTTATATATTCTGGGAAGCTTTGCAAATATGGGTTAAACATGCATAATCCATAAGATGCAGAGCACTTTATTTTACACCAGCAGTAATAACTGTGTGAGAATTTTTACTTCATTTTGTATCATAGCAACTAATGAAGTCATTACTTTTTTCTGAATCCATCTCACTAATAATTTCAGTGGAAGACTTATTCAAAGCACTTTGCCAGTGGCATCCTTAATGTTCCACCAGTAAATAACATATTTCATTTATAAACCTGTTTTCCATCCCACTTGGCTGGTCCTTTAGGAACCTGTCAATAGACTAGGGAAATCCAGTTTTCAAACTTGGCTAAATTTCATTTTCAAAAGTGACTTCAATGCTCAGAACTTGTCTTTAGTTCAGTCAAAGATATGATTGCAATTCAGCTAGGCTTCTCTACACTAGATAACTGTGTAAGGCACTGATGCTGATACTATTGCCGCAGCACAGGTGCCAGCTGGGAAAACTTGCACTAAATCCTGGGATGGTTTTCTGACCCCTACTTGCACCAGTTATATTGCTGCCAGATGTTTAATGCTGTCTTTGGTCTCACTATGCAAACTGTAGTTTTGCCCTTCACAGACTGGGTTTGCTTATGCATGGTTTTATATTGATATGCTTTACCTTACTCTTGCAAGGAATTTAAAACTTATTACATAGCTCAGATCCTACAGAAAGTGAACAAAATCTGAATTCCAGGCCAGGCCTGCTTTAAAAGCACTAAATGAAGATCTTTTGCACAATAATAATTTCTAAAACATTTTAAAATGTACAGTATAAAACTTCAGGAGCTGGTAAGAGTACCATTGTATAAAAGACAGGAAGAGTATAACTAATCAATGAAATATTGTTAAACTGAACACATTACTAGCACATATGGAGAATTAATGCCTTTTAGTGGCCAAGAGCCACCAGAACAAAATGTAACCCCTTCACAGCAGGTAGGTTTAGTTCCTCTGGCTAAAGCATACTCTAGTTCAGTAAGTCTGGAATGTGAGTAGGTGTTTATACTTAAAGCAGGTTTTAGAATGGAAAATACAAATCCACTCCTTATTTTGTTCAATAAAGCATTCAAGCCCCTTGAGGGTATCGTAGGAGTGCTCCTGTGCTGAGAAGTACATTACTGAATTACAACATCACAGAAATGTACCAAGTTAAAAAAAAAATCCAGATCTTTTGCAGACAATATTTTGGCCCACAGTGAAATCTTATTGGGCACAGACAAACTAGGAAAGTCCAGAGAACTGGTAAACCTTAAGTCATTATGCCAGTAAAAGACATTACAAATTCCTTGAAAGGAAATTTTCTCTTTTAGCAGCTGAAAAATTTTAAGGAAATTTGAAACATTGCATGAGGAGAAATACTAAGTTACGAGAAAAAGAGATCTGTAACCAATTGCATAACTTCATCTGGAGAAGCAGGCTCTGTCCAGAAAGAGCTTGTTACAGATACAAGACCACAAGAATGGGTAAATGCAACTCCGTAGAAGAAATGTGTAAATAAACAGATCTCACAAAAAGCTACCACATATCATTTTCTATACTTGGAAAAGAACTTTCAGCCAGTTAAGTGATTGAAATTGATTTCTGATTTAATTACTTGAATTTCCAATTCTCAGAACATTAACTCTTACATACAGTAAAATGGCCTCATGGCTGAACATTAGAACCAAACGATATCACTTGAAAAAAAGCTGTAGCACTTTACCTTGCTAGAGACACCTACTGAAATGAGAAAATAGTATATTTACTAAATTGTTTGGGAAGTCCTCACTGATAACACATATAGTCAGCTTCTTTTCTCCTGTTAGGTTTTAAATGACACTGTCAAGGTGCTATGTATTTCCTAATTTTTAAAAACATTTTTTTCCAGTCTTTTTTCTAAAACCCTCTGGAAGTCAGTGCTTCCCTAGCCTAAAGAAGCATGTATATAGTATTTCTTGTATTTTATAATGTGCATGTGAATGATTTATTACTGCAAGACTGCTCTCAAGTACAGGTTGACACTCAGGAATGTCCCAAGGTTTATGAGATAACTTGATTGCAATCCCAGTATTTTCAATATACTGTGATTTTTTTATCTAAGCAGTGTCTTACACACACAATCCTTTCTAGTACGTTCTTTTACAAATATATTTTATAAAGCAATAAGGAATGGTCACACTGGTGAGTACTGAAACTGCTACTTTTATTTTAAGAAATGTCATGCTAGGAACAAATAAGATTATTACATGATAATCGCTGTACAAAACAGGCTTTTCTAAAAAAAAAATCTTTTTGATCAAAGAGAATTTACAATTTAAAAATAAGGGAAGAGCAACCTCCTCATCAGTTTAGTGATCAAAAAATTCAACTGCTTTTATTTTCTCAGAAGGAAAGCTTTTACAAGAAAGTACGTTCCTCTCTATTCTGTTTGCCCAGGGAAGTTGTGAATGCTCCATCCCTGGTGGTGTTGAAGGCCAGGTTGGACAGAGCCTTGGGTGGCATGGTCTAGTGGGAAGTATCCCTGCCCATGGCATGGGATTTGGAACTAGATGATCTTCAGGTCCTTTCCAACCCTAACTATTCTGTGATTCTATATTCTGAGCCTTAGGAGAAGCCATTCTATTTTTTTTCTTGAAGTATCTGAAGATGCTGAAAATCTCTCTCTATAGAGGAAACTTTATCACAGTATCTCAAGAATAAATCAACATGCCGTACCATGAGGAGCCAAATGGAAATAAGAGAAAAATTTGTAGAAACAGCTGAAGTTTTAACAAGCATTTTGTTGATCCCACTCATTCTGATACTGAACCAAGGAAAGCTGGACTTTCCTAGTTTTTAGTGTCCTATTCTGTCAAATCTGAATGTCAGTCAATCTGGTTGATTTTGTAGAATTATTTGTGTGTTAGTGTTTCAGAATGATGTATGAAAATGGGAGTTAAGGCCTAGTTTGCTTTTTCTGATAGCCATTAATTTGTATTAGCTTCTAAGACAGCTGCAGACATATGAGGTGGAGCTAGTTACCTTTGAATCTGACAGTTACTTCCCAATAATTTTTTGAGATCACTTTTAGAATGCTCAGAAGTCACCTAGCAGTTCTTTCACTGAGCTGACTTGCTCTGACCTTAAAGACTGGAATTATCTTAAACAAAGAAAAGCATCTACTTACAAAGTAAATGCGTTTTCACCCATTCAAAGGGGACAGGAATGAGAATGTGGTGTCCAATGGGAACCATGGAAATTTCATATAAGACCTAATGAAACAAGGTGGAGGCAAAGAATTAACAGTTAATTTATACTTTAAAGGTTTTATGCATGCAGGAAATAGAACAATTAGTATAGAAAGCCCAAAAGATTACTTAAAATTTATTTGGAAGGTGAATGTATCAGAGGCAAAAAAAGTAAGAGACATTTTCATTGCACTTGTAAGCTGCCAACTCCTTTGCAACATCATCCAATAAATCTTGCCCAAGGCACACAAGGAAAAAAAACCTTTATAAATTTCTCTTACCTAAAAACGTAATGTCAGCCTCTTGCCTCAAATTTAATTCAAACAGTTATGGAAACCATGAACTGAGAATTTTCATCTATGAAATATGTGTAGAGTAGCATAACAAAAGGTTTTGTGTTCCCCATTAATAATATGACATGCACTGCTACACACCTGGTCTTCCCTCAAAATCTAAATGAGACCAGACACTTAGATCATTTCAAAACAGATCTCATGAGCCTAGTCCTATCTTTAGTTACAGAAGAGGAAGGCAAAGAAATCAGCAAGGAAGAAGCAAGGGCGCCACCAAAGCTCATCCCAGAGCTCTGACAAGCTGCAAAACTCAAGTCCTGGCCAAGATGAAGATGTCTTGCTGAATGGTCAGTAAAATCAATAGGTATCACAAGCAGCTGCACTATTTCTGTCTTAGAGAAAAAGGGCTTTGGAGCTTGGGGGAGGTGGTTCATTTGGGTTGTTTTCTTCTTTATGGACTCTCTTCATTCTGTTCCCCTGTCCTTACTTCTCATTTATGGAATATGTGTAGCCTATTTCACAGTGTTGCTGCTGTGGGCAGAGGTGGAAGTCTGGAAGGGGAATAGTTCAGGTTGCTTCTGCTTGGCTAATTATTTTCACAAGAAGGTAGTCTAATGGTGGGCTGCAAAATCCTGCTGAACAAACTTTTCTAATAGTTAATTACTTATTGTTAGGACGACTGAAGTCTCATATCCTGACTTTCTTTGTTGTTTGTTTTCCTAAAAAAGAAAGATAATTGAAAATTCATATGATTTCATTTATTTGCAATACTTATATTGATATGGGGTCATTTTTGGGTTCAAATTGAACATATTTTAAAGATAAAGTGTCTGTTTTGACATTTAGAAAATAATACAAAAGATTAATCTGAAAAGCCAGAAGCCTAGACTTAGAGCAGAACACTGATTTCCTTTAATTCACAGCTAAGAACTCCAAGACCTCCAATTCTCTTGTGATGGTGAAATTGTCATGAATATTTGCATTGTTTTACTCTACTATATTTCACCCTGAAATAACTCCAGTTTTTTATTAACTGCAAGGCTGAGTCCTATTTATCAGTTAGGCAGGTGTATTGCCTGATAACGCAATAAGCTTTCTTGGATGTACAACTTTTTTTATTTGTTTTATACCAGTAATCAGTTCCAAGAGCATAATAAAAACAAAAGGTTTATTTTCTTTATTAGTGGTAACAGAGTTGTAAATTATCACCCATCAGCAATAACTGTTGCCATTTAATAAAAAAAATAAACCTTTTCGTAATCTCACACTGAACGTAATAGATAAGAATAAACAATGATATTAAAGTTGGTGCCAAAATGAAGGATTGCTGCATCTGAGGATGTGCAGTGAAGTTGTTTGTGTAGATTACACAGTTTGGCAACAAAAAGGAACTTAGTTGTAATAAATTAGATAATCCAAACTTTTCTGAAATAGAAATAGTCATAAATAGTAATGATTCTAACTCAGTCTCCAAGTATTTCAAAGACAAAAAATTAGTCAGAAACACAAACTAAGTTTAAAAAAAAAAAAGAAAAAATCAACAAAATCAAGGCTGAATATTCTTTATACTTCACCTGCAAAGTAGTTAAAAGCTGTTCACTCACAAACAGTAATTTATCAGGATTCTAAATATTTCACATTTTATCACCATTTTTCTTTTTTGTGAAATAAGACAAAGTGTGTACAACTGCCCCAAAGCACTTCTTATGCTAGCAGTAGAAAGCCCTTTCCCAGCTACACACCCTGTGCCTCACACTCAGAGCTGCCACAGTCCAGGCAGTGAATAAAGGTGATCAGCATTTCAATGGGCTAACATTATCAAGATGCACGACCAGATTATCTTTGCAGGAAAACTGCCTGTGATTGGACTGATTGTTTTATCACCTGTCATCCAGGAAGGTGACAGTTTATCCTCTATCTTTCAGCTAGATAAAAATACTCTTTTCCGTTTGCACAATGGGCAGCTGGCAACTGGATTATCACTTCTGTCTTTCAGGAGACAGGGATTCAGTTCTTCACTTGTACAGGGTCAGTGAGGGGAGCACAGCCTTCACCTTAGGTTGGTAAGGTGATGGAGGAAGTAGAGCACAGGACCAGATTATGCTGAGGATCAGTTGCTGGATGAATGCGTCTTGCCCCAGAAGCCTCATACATTCTGCAATGCATGAATCTGAGGTTGGGAGGACAGTGCCCATAGCTTCCTATAAATCCTGAAATTTAATACAGGCCTCTTTAAATGTAGAAATATATTAACTACAGGAAAGATGCATTATGACCCAGCAATAAAATTCATCGGGATGTTTTTTTCTTTTTTTCTATTCTTTTTTTTTTTTTAACTTAAGTTTTAAAAATAAAAATATCTTTCCATTATCTCTTTTCTTGATATGTAAGCTTTATAAATCACTGGATCACTGGCATTCCAGTAGTTTACACTGGGAAACCAATTTATGCGATCAAATAATAATGCTATTTCATTACTTTTTATTTCCTCACAGAGCAGACCAACTCGAGGCCAAGGAAGATGCAGATAAGGGTTTCTCAGAGTAGAAGATAAAGACACGTAGGACAGAGAGTACATCAGTGAGGATACACAGGACACTCAACTGCAGCGTAGAATACCCACAGGCAGCAGATTTTATTAACTCCTTGGTCACCGACCACAATGGACCATTTTAACAAGCCATCTGTGAGAAAGGATTGCACAAAAACATACTGATAAAAGAGATAAGTATTTCCTATCCCTAGACATTTGGTATGGATTAGGGATAGATTTTGAGAAGTTGGACCTCATTTCACCAGCAAAAGTTCTTTTACACTAGCAAAAATACTCTTATTAACACAGTTGTCTTTTCCAGCCCTTTCTGTAGTACTTTTTTCTCCCATTTATCCCCTTTTTCACATTCTCCTTCCCTGCTCCCAGTCTCTGTCAGCCCATGTAAGCAGCAGCTCTGTCCCTTTAGCCTTTAGGGTTCCCAAAAATGAAGTTCTGCTGGAGGCTAGATCTTGAGAATGTGTCAGAGCCTGGGGAAAGCCTAGGGTTCCACATAAACATCTCCAAATTTTTTGACACGGGTCTTCAAAGAAAAATTTGTAAGGGGAAAAAAAAAAAACCTTACTGCAGACATGTTTTAAGGACCAAGTGTGCAATTTTTCCTCTGCAAAGAGAAAAAGGCTTCAAACTTCTTTTGTATGGAACTTCACATAAATAGTATAATGTATAGAGGCTTCAACTGGTACTAAGAGGAGGGGAAATTATTTGCAAACATTTGCTAGAACAACAAGTTCAGCAAGACACCCATTGTAACACTATAGACATTAGTATTTGGGCATGAGAAGCCACACTTCATGAACTCACTCATTACATATCCTAATAAAATCATGATGTTCTTACTGAAGATAGAGAAGTGACAGAATTTGTTAGTTTCTGAAAGTAATACTATATCCTTCAAAGATTAGCAGCGTAAAACTTCTTTCATATTAACTGCAGCAATTCTTCTGTGCTATAATAGCTTAACAAATGTACTTAGGGTTTTTACAATAAAGAGAAAATGATAAAGTAATTATTTATTACCCACCTACCTTCAAAAAAGATTTGAAACTATTCATTCAACATACCATCAAAATTCCACATTAGATTAACAAATTGCAAATTATAATCTAGTGCAAACTTCAAATGGCAATTTTTCAATCCCAGAGTGATAACATCATTTCCAGCTAAAAGAGAATAAAAACAAATTATTTTTTTGTTGTAACCATGAAAACTTTAAAGTTACAATTCACATGCAGTTCAGTATTTTATTCAGAAGTGAAGGAAGTAAGCAACATTTAAATAACAGAGTTATCAGTCTTTTTTGTATATCGCAGCTGTTTGGAAAGCCACAGGGCAAAGGCATTTATATATGAGATAAGCTCAGTCTGTAGAACAAATTAATGCTGGATAGTGAATTAAATGGCATGTCTTTGGACAGCTAATTAGCTCTGTGTTGCTCAATTAAGCTTTGAAAAGACATGCTGTGTTTCTTGATGGAGGAGAAAATATTTCCAGGCTGTTTCATATTCTTGGTGCTTTCTGTTTCTTTGACAGAGAAGTCTAAGAAGAAAAAGAAAAATCCGACAGCCTTACCAAAAGGTATCAAAGTCTGAATTGTAAAGTATGCAACAAAGTTATTTTCAATAGTCACAAAAACCTTTGATTTGATGTCAAATGGCTTAAAAATATAAGCTGGTTTTGGATAGGAAGGAACTACAACTCCATGACTTCAATGCTTTTTAAACTAGAAAAGCAGCAGGACCTCTTCAACGAGAGGATAGAAAAGCTGCATACAGCTTTCAATGATGCTTTAAAATTGCATTTTTTTTCAGTTAAGCAAAAAATTCCCACCTCTTTTCTTTCTAACTATTATCCTAAACTGGGGTGTCAGGCAACAAACAAATGCCACTTGATTTCCTCACTCAATAGTATGAAACAGACATTAAAGGGTCAAGTCTTGATTCACTAAGAATGGTGTTTCTCTTGTTATCCAAACCCTTTGAAACTTAAGCAGTAAGTGTAAACCCTCCAAGATCAGATTTCTCACAAGAACTTCAGTACTTCCATGTTTTTTCTCTAATGCTAGTAACTAGACAGCTGACTTCTAACTTCTCTTCTTCTGCTTTCCAGCCTTAAAGTAGAAAAGTTTGGTTAAATTATTAAAGGGATAAAACTAAGTGAGATTTGTGGATAGAAGTTACGGTTTTCAAATCTAAAAATATCGTGAGGCTGCATTCACTGCATCCTCAAGCAGAGGAATCTCTTGTAAAATGAGAGATAAAATTCTCTTTCCTCATTAAATTTTCACTGCTCTGCACATTAATTTACCATTGAGCTGCAAACTGCACATGAACAGTATTTATTCAGCGTGAGCCAATAACTACCAAAAAGAAGAAACCTGTGATCAAATACTGCCCTTTGGCATTGTGGACTTCATGGATCAGCAGTCTCTTATCTGGGTTCTGTACTGGGGTAATTTCTTCAGCCTGAATCTGACAGTTAAGAGCATTTAACAAGTATTGTGGATTGTGAAATAAACAGACATCAGACATTTATCTCATAGATCACTGAAGGTCACACTAACAAGCAGAGTACAGAATTTGAGAAAAATCTGAAGCTATGAAGTGGTTTTCATCTTCAGTCACCAGTTTTACTTATTGTACTTTTGCAAGCAAATTCTGACTTAGCAACTGCACCCCAGAGGCAGGTGTGGAAATTCAGCCCAAGGAAGGACTGTTATCTACCAACCTGTAGGTGTGAGTGCACACTATATTTATAGCAACCTGACTGGATACATATATACACATGGGTATGTATTACATGTAACATTAAAGTGGGACAGTATAAACCTGCCTCTTCGAAGAGATTCCCTTTGCAGAAACAGAATAGCTGGATACCTGTAACTTTTCTATGACTATGCTTTTAAAGATTTATACTTCCAAAGCCCCAGTTCAGTATCATACAGTTTGTAGCAGGACACTCTGCCTAATTGTGGTTGAAACAGCTCAAATTTCACCCTACTTAAGTAAATTACCAATAAGGAAGGGAGGGACGCAGTTTTTAGCTTTGAAAAATGCCAAGACCAGCCTGTCTCAACATTTCCATGAAATTGAACCTAAGAAATATTTGAAACTGATGTTTCCTGACAGAGGTGACAATGGTTTATCTTGCAAAACACAGTTAATCTTTGGATGAGTTATTGTTACTATTCATGTTTCACTGAGCTAGTAAACCTAGCCTGATAACAAATGACACACAGTCAATCACTTCATACTATAAAAGCTTAGTTGCACCTTTTGTTGCCAGGTATAGTAATACACCCCTCTTCCAGGAGCATGTAGAAATTCCTCCTTGACTGGGGACACTTATCAAGGGTGTTCCTTGAGGCTGAGCAAAGGAGTTGCCATGGTCACCTGTATCAGTGAGTAACAACAATATCTACTTAATTATAAAGTTAGCTCTAAATTATAGTAAATAGTAGTTAGGCATTTATACTGTGTAGTAGACGTTCTTACTAAAGTCCTTTAGCCCAGTCATAATATGAGCATTATAAATTATTATTGTCATTATCACTATCAATTATAGCAAAGTCTTTATTTCATATATTCATATACTTTGCCATCTTTAATCCAGTGGGATGAAGGGCTATAAATTTTGATTATACATATAATCCTTTAGACATAAACCATTGACCAAGTCTGGGATTAAGTCCAGATCCAGCTGCACCTTAATTTTCCTCTGAGGAGTCTAGAAAGCAAAGTGATCCTTTCTGAACCTCATGACTCAAAGTGAGAGTCTTCCTGAAACCTCTATCGCAGGTGCATCTCCAACTCTGTCTGCAACGCACCTACAAGTCTGTGTACAAACGCATGTATGTGTTCCAGGCATAAAAATATGGCACGTACACTCATCTGTACAGATGACAGAAAACCCCTTTTAACTACATGCAAGTTTTGTACTTTACTTTCTTGCTTGAGTCTGTCCTGTCTTCTGCTCTTGAAACTTCTGTTCAGGGATGAATGAAAAAATTCCTCAGGGTTAAGCAGGAAAATCCTTGAAATCAGGGGTTAAATTTGCCAAGAAAGCAATAGGTTTTATGAGCTCAAATGAAAACTCATCTTGAAGCCATCAGGAAACATTAATACTACCTTAAAAAGCATTTTCAAAGTGGTGCTGGAGCTTGTATGGCTGTTCAATCTATTACAGGTCTTCCAGTATAGTCAACCTTTAAAACTTAAGCTATACATGCTATCAAAGGCTTCTTTGTGGTTTTCCTGAAATATTTACATGAATTAGCTCTTGATGTTTCCCTACTAAACTTGGAAGAGGAAAACAAAATGATAGCAGGTGCAGCTGACAGGCATAAGTCCTCATGGTAATGGACAACTGTGCTGCCCCAAACAGCGTAAAAGAAGCCTGTTCTCCACACAGAGAAGTCTGAGTACATTATTGCCTGGAGCTGAGAGCTGTTCTCCTATAAGTATATGAAGATTTCCACTAAACCATATTTTCATTTAGAAACCTAATATGAGGTATTTATCAGATGTCAGCAGCAAATCAAGCATTTCATTCTTTAAGTATCAGAAAGAGAAAAAAATAAATCACATTTTCAGTCACCTCTCTTCTTTGGGCCACACCTCTGTGAAAATCAAAGGGCTGAGATTCTTGAAACTAGACAGGATTTAGATTTGTGCTATCAATTGCCTAAACATGGTTAAAATGTTCAAATCCCACAAATGGCCTTGAGAATTTTAAGTCATAATTCCTAAGCAAATATTTTCAATTATTTGGGATCTTTTTCCTTTTCTTTTCTTTTTTTTTTCTTAAAAAAAAAAAAAAGAAAAATTTTTTTAAGAAAAAAAAAGAAAAAAAGAAAATAATTTTTTCTTAAAAAAAAAAAAAAAGCACCATTAGTTTTATTTCTGTCTGGATTCTCCCTCAACATTTAATTAAGCAAACTCTGACAACACTGAGCACACTTCAGCTATGCCAGGCATCACAATCCTGTATGTAAAACAGAAGCGCTTCATATAGGAAGCTGTCAGAGCTGAGAAACAGCATTTATTTGAGCTGTATTTAGCATTCTCAGAGTGAATTTGATGTTGTGTCAAGAGTGAAGAATCAGCAAGAGCCAAACATGAAAGGAAGAGAGCTTGCTTTGTTCTGAGTCCAAGGAAACATTCAGCATCACTACTTCCTAAACTGTATATGAATCCTGCCCTATTTTGTTATTCAAAGCCCCTAACTCGATGGATTTAACGCAGGAATACTTCAAAATGCACCAGTGATAGATCTGCAACCATTAAATATTTTACTGTATCACTGCTGCAAATCCTATAATGCCAGTTCTCAAACTAATGATATGAAGCCAGCGCAGAGGGGAACTGCAGCTCCTTGAGCGCTGATTTCTAAGACTTCGTATAAGCTAAGGTCACATGGAAAGAAACCAACATGCACAAAAAGGAAAAACAGGGAAAGAATTAAACAGAAAACTCACAATAGCCAAAACCCAGCAGCACATTTTGGCAGAAATGAGAAACAAAATTTTTCTATCATGTAAGAAATAATATTATGTGAAATCTTCTTTCACAGGTATTATCAGCCTCCAACCATGCAGCCCATGTGTTTTGGTGCTGGCTATAGGCGCGTCTGAGGCAGCACACACTTTCCTGTGCCCTGCACTGCGTGCTACAGCACAGCTTCAGTGATTCCTGCAATTGCACCTGCAATAGTTCAGGCTGATGAGCAAAAATCTTGCTTTTCTTAGAGGTTTCCCATATGCTGCTTCCCAGCAAAGCCCCTTTCTAGCTCAGAAACCACCCTCTGTGGGAAATGGAGGGCTGCAGGTAAGTTCTGATAGACGTTTCAAACTTAGCAGCCTGTGCACAAAGATTAATGTTAGCAGAAACCTAGATAAAAGCTTGACTGCGTCGAATGTCAGAAACATTTCTTATTTCCTCTTTCATTATGAAAAATTATTTTATCTTGACTTTTCAGAAATAGAGTATGATTGCCCTTTCTATTAGCTTAGTATTCTGTTTTCCATTAGTACAGTACAGAATAACTGTGATGCATTGTACCGTCCCAGGGCTTTTTTCGAAGATGCTGATTTACAGCAGAAAAAGGATTTTGTGTTTCTTGCCAGTTATACAACTGCTAAGGTAAAGCCAGGAAGCAGATGCGTTAGCATTCATTTCATCTGCAGCTCCTTCTATTTCCCAAAGAAGGCTGCAGCAGGCAGTTCAACATAAAAGAAAGTTATTAAAAATTCCGCACCCTTGAAGCAATCTTCATAAAACCGATAACAAATTCAATTTTCAAGTTGCTTAATACAGCTTTCTCTTGACTAACACAGTTATCCTAACTTAAGGACCTTTTAAACTAATGACCTGGAGGGAATAAGGAATATTTCATGTGAATCTGTGCAAAATTTGAAGAACTGCTTTGCACTCCGATTTTCTGCATCTCTCAGTAGTAGTCCCTGAACATCCCTCTCTGCCGTGGAAACTTCCAGGGAAAAACAGGGTGATTCATAATGCAACACAAGTGATTAAGTACATTCAAACTCAGAAATATTAATAAGTTGCTGGTCACATACTTAAAGCAAAGTCATACTTAAAACAAACTCATACATAAGTTAACACCTTACAATGACAATGCCCATCCAAATATTACAATAAGTACAATACTGAAAGCTTACTTAGTTAAACCACCTAGGACCAGACTATGTATGAAATTAACTTCAGACTTCAGTTTTGAATTGGAGTTATGATCATTTACATCTTGCAACTCTTTCTCTTTTCCAAATACAACACTGGATATATTAAAAAAAAAAAAAAAAAAAAAGACTTTACAAAAAATAGTGGCAT
This sequence comes from Psilopsiagon aymara, assembly GCA_024733675.1. Classification (NCBI taxonomy): domain Eukaryota; kingdom Metazoa; phylum Chordata; class Aves; order Psittaciformes; family Psittacidae; genus Psilopsiagon; species Psilopsiagon aymara. Next base: position 52,999 of record JANRGW010021398.1, read on the forward strand.
AAATTTACGTTAAAAACTAGATTTACAGATTTGTCTAGATTAGTGAATATCAGTTGCACCACTGAGAAGTTAGTTCCTAAAAAGCTTGCTTCCCTAAACAAGAAAACACATAAATCAGTCTGCAATAAGTCTAAAAGTCAAATGGAAGCTAAACATTAGTCTTTGTCAGCCCCACTGGAAGAAAGTGGCCTAGATTTCTAAAAAGCTTTGTGAAAAACAGCCACACAGAGGTACAGAGAGATGGATCACACATGGTCCCAGGTGACGACACTGGCAGCCCCCTCCCATTCCAGGCTAACTCACACCTGGCACAGCCCCACAGCAAACAGGGGTTCATCCTCTGAGCTAAGCCAGCATCTCGATTGGCCGCCAGCATGTTTACATGATTTTTACTGGCACACATAGACCATAAAAATAATTCATTCAGAGTAGGCTTTCCCATAACAGAGAGCTCCAAGCACTGGAGATGACTTTGACACAAACATAAGTGACAGCCAAAGCTCCCAACTGGCATCTCAACAGAAAGCTTTCAGATTACCCAGTTTGGGCTAATATTCAGATTCCACTGTGCTACTTGATGATAGAGTTAAAATGCCTGCACCCTGCCAGTGGGATTACCTGCTTAGTGAAGAAGCATGAACAGTATTAAACAAACATGAGAAAAGGTTGTATTTTGCGGCAGAGTGTTTCCACAGTCCCCATCAAAATCTTTCGGTCTCTCACAGGGATGAACCCTTCTACACACCATGGCTATTCATTTTGAACTTCTGCTGGGGTTTTAGTTCTGATTTTAGAACAAGCTTTTTTATTGATTATTGAGAGAAAGGGGAAAAATCCGGCTTTGAAACTGATCTTTTGAAGATATTCCCTTCCAAGTTCATGTAGATATCTGATGAATTTTGGAAATATTTGCAACATCATTCAGTACAATTTTAACACATATCAAAGTTTCTGATACGGTTCTAGGGAGTGTTGCAGGGATTTGGATGAGCAAGTATCCACTTGGACTCACATGCTATCTTTAAGAGCTACTTTTTAAGCAAATTAACAGATAAAAATTAATTTTCATTTAAACTTAAGAAAATAGTTTCTTTCAAGTTCCCACTTTTAAAAATTGCGTTTGCAACTTCATTATATGATTAAGCACAGAGCATGTTGTCAAACTCAGGAAGTAACATGTTCATACATTAATCAAGCATATATCTAGGAATAGCTTTCGTGACCATTCCCATTTTAATGTATACCATAGGGACATAGAGTAACATCTGGATATCTCTAACTCTAGAAATTTCTGAAGATTCTTTCATTAGTTCGGCTCAAGAGCAATGTATGTTGCTACAACTGAGGCTTGGTCACACCTGGGGAAAAATATCAAGTAGCTCACAGGCACAATAAGACCACTTTAAAGCTTGGTCTAAACAGAGACAAACAAACAAGAGGAAAAAAGCCTTAAACCCCACTTGACAGGGAATTAAATCTCTGAGCAAGGTCCAGAAGAGAAGTCTCTGCCAGAGCAGAGACCTGAGCCAACAGTATCTCAATCCCCACCCATGTCCTTGGTAGTAAAACTGTCCTTACCCAAACCACCCTTGCTTGATGTCACACAGAGTGCCACTTTTGAGAAGCATTTACTATTGAGCTTCACCTGCTCCCTTTAAAGTCAATGGCAAAGCTCCTCCTGACGGCAGTATGAGCTCATGCAAGATAACAGGAAGAGGCTTTTAAGATCTTCTCCACAACATGCACAGTGAGAAAGCAATTTTACTTGCACCATTGGTTTGAACAAAGCATTATCATGCATTGAGCACACCTATTTTCTAGTGAGCTACAGTGGTTGTTAGAGCAGAATCACAATATGCCATCACATAATAAAGTCAACACATTACAGTTTAATTGGATGGAGTCATTTACACTGCAATAACAAGGATTAAGACACCACACACTCACTTTCTTAAATCTGTAGGCAGCTGCTTTTGCTGCAGGAGTAAAGGGTACATGCCTCACTCACCTCTTATTAGTCTACATGTTTTGCCAGGTAATTTAAAAAATGTTTGCCAAGCAATCCACTGTTTTCAGAGGCTGAGGCATTCAGCAATGCAGCTTCTCACAGAGGAATCTACACGTGAGCACAGAAGGAACTCCTCTAACTTGTACAAGCTGCAGTACTCCTGGATACAGGAAGCAACCGCCTAAAAGGCAAATGAACTCCTTTGCCAGAAGAAAAGTCCCAGTAATACAGCTGTTTTCTGCAAGCCTTTGCTCTCATGTACAATCTTCAGATGAATGTTCCAGACAACTACCTTAAGGCGTAAGACCACATTCCACATTTTCTGTAGGACATGACTGTCAGTCACAGACTAAGATAAATCTGGAGACACCTACCCTTAGTTTCACTTACCAAGCAATGTGACAGCACCTGTGCACACACTGATCACACATCACATTGATACATCTCCAGTGCCACTGGCTTTGCACCATTTTGTAGTTCACACATGGCACCTGGACAATTGAGGGGCATAACTCAAAATGCAGAGACAAGTTGATTCTAAGGCTCCTGAAGGCAAAGCCCTGCTCACTGCAATTTTCTGAAACTTTCACATAGCCTCATTCCTAAAAACAACTAATCATAAACTTCTGGGGGGCAGTGAATGGCTTCTGAATCATTGCATGCATTTAAAAAACCATTTCTCTCTATTTTTTGCTAACCTTTCTGTTTCCACAGTTTTAAAGGGAAGAGGATGCAAGACTGAATTTTGCATTTTCACAGCACATCTGAGGCTGAGATGTGCTGCAAGGATCAGGCGGGTGACAGACACCTCCAGCAGCACTGGTGGGGGCCACAGAGGTGCCCCTTTAAAGCTGCCCACCTTTTGTTCTCTGCAGCATGGAAAAAAGGGAAAACATGGCTAGACTGATAAGCCAAACTAATGACTTGTTGGGCCAAACTATCATTCTCTGAGTGTATTTTTGTATTCTTTGATATTCTTGCATTACTGAGCTGACTGGCATGAGGTGGCATCATATACGAAAGTGTCACCAACACATATGGTGACTAACAGATGACAGCCACAGGCTGGCGAGAACCAAGCCTCCCCTCAGCATGTCTGTGAGCAGCTACCAAGCAGAATGCAGAGATAACATGGCACTTATTTGCCAAAATACAGCTTAATTCAGTAAGGTGACAGAGACAAGGATTCTCAATTACAGAAAGAGAAAAAAATGAGACCATAAAAGATTAATTATTTGCTGCAAGCTATTTGCCAAATTAAATCTCAATATTTATTTTAATGTATTCACTGGTTACATTTTATTCTAAATGAAACTTTATAACCTTTTAACCACATCTTACTAATTCATTCTTGCTGGCTTAATTATCGCTAACCAGATGAAACATTTGACTGAATAAATGCATTAATGTTTTCTCTTCAGTTACAAACACACGCTGTTGCCAGAATCAAACATACAGCTTTGAAAACTAGAACTGCTGTCCAACACTATCTTGCCAAAAAGACCAAATGTTATGGATTATTTTAGGAAATAAGTTCTATAGTTATGCAACCACTGACAAACCTGATTCATTGCCAAATGTAATGAGTATTTCCTTAAGTTCTTTGGCATAATTCATCTGAATGTCATCATTGTTTCTTCCCCTCCCTATGTTTGTGGGAGGGCTTGATTTCCAGCAATAGTAAATACTGCTCCACACTATAGGCAGTGCAAAACTAGTAATCCAATGTGAGAATATCTATATCCAGAGGCTGCCTTTTTGGTCATCTGCTGCATGGGTCAAGACAAACAAATTGAACTAATGCCCAAAAATCCATTTTCTCCAAGGAGCATTATTAGAACTTTCTAGAAAATTAAACTGAGTTAAAGCCCCAAAAAAATCATTCGGTGATAATTTAGCACTTCCAGGAAGAAAATTGCATTTTTCAAAGAAAGAAAATATATACCCAAGCAAATACCTTTCCAACTACAATACATTACCAAGAGCACCCTGTGCAGCCCAGGCCAGCTCAGGGCACGTGCTAGGTCCTGGCTTAGAGCAGTAGCCTAGTGCATATGATGGCTGGACACTGGGTGGGTTTCTAAGAAAGCCCATGGTGCATCGAAAGATAAATCCAGTTTAACATGTTTCCATGAAACACTTCCCTTATGAAAAATTGGCATATTCTGACAAAGAAAAGTACCTTCAAAACTTTCTGAATAGGTTCTCTTGGTGTGATTTTGCTACAAATAGATCTTGACAGTGTCTATTGCAGTCCGCCAGGACTCCACTAGAAGAATGGAAATTCAGCATAAGATGCTTCTAATAAAAGTTTGCCATCATTCAAAGTTTCATCTTCACACATAATTTCATTTCTTTGCTCCTCTCTCTTTTCAAGACGTATTTTACAAATTTTTCTATTGTATTATATGTTCCTGAGTAATCCGTTCAGCCAGTTTTTGAGGGTAGCAACTCAAAGTATAGGCCAAGCTAAATATAGGCTTTTAGTCTGTTCAGTGCTACCTACTTTGAAACAAATGCATTTAAAAGCATTTTTTTGAGGAAACGTAGTTATAAGCAATACTCAAAGTACTTGTATCTATATGGCTTATTTCCATAAACAAATTTGAACGATATTCTCCTACCTTCACTAAAACAATAGCTTCTAAATACATATTATTATGTAAAAGACAAATCCCTACAAACTGACAGCTCACATGGTCTTGTTTGGATATATGGCCTAATATTGTCCATGCATATATTGTCCTTTAAGAGCCCTGTCAGGTCACATGAAGCAAAGCTGTTCTTCCTCATTATACTAGGGTTCTTCAGCATCACCACCACAGCCCCCATATCCCAGAAGCACCCACTTCCCTCTATCAGGCTGGGTGCAAGCCTGGCACCCGTGCCAATGGCATCAGAACAGAGCCTCAGCAAGGGTAAAGTGAGTGAGTGCTGAAAAAGGCATAGCAGGCAGCTCCACATAACCTAATAGTAACCGTTCCTCCCCATCACTCTTTTCTCACCCAGTCCAGATTTTAGCCCATTTTGGAGACAGTTTTCAAATTCAGGTGAAAAATGGCACTGAAACTCTGCACAAAAATTTTTCTTTTATTTGGGATTCAGTTGGACCTGGGTAGGCTGGAGAGCTGGGCAGAGAGAAACGTAATGAGGCTCAACAAGAGCAAGTGTAGGGTACTTCACCTGGGATGAAGAACCAAGTACCAGTACAGGACCTACTAGAGAGCAGTTCAGCTGCATTGGTAGCTAATAAGTTGACTATGAGCCAGCAGTGTGCCATTGTTGCCAGGAGGGCCAATAGTATCCTGGGGTACACTGGGAGGAGTGTGCTCAGCACATCAAGTATAGTGAGTCTTTCCCTCTACTTCACCATGGTGAGGCCACATCTGGAGTTCTGTGTCCAGTTCTGGGCTCCTCAGTACAAGTCAGATAAGGAGCTACTGGAAAGGGCCCACCAGAGCGCCGCAAATATAGTCAGGGGTTTGGAACATATTTCTTATGAGGAGACATTACATGAGCTGCGTCTGTTTAGTCTAGAGAAGGCTGAGAGGGGATCTCATGAATGCACATAAATATCATCCAAGAGGATGGTGCTGGACTTTGCGGTGGCCCCCAGCTACAAGATGAGGAGCAATGGCCATAAACTGGGACAAAAGAGGTTCCACCTCAACATGAGGAAGAAGTTCTTTATGGTGAGGATGGCAGAGCACTGGAAGAGGCTGCCCAGTGAGGTTGTGAACGTCTCTAGAGACGTTCAAAACCTACCTGGACGTGTTCCAGTGGAACCTGCTCTAAGAGCCCTGCCTTGGGCTGGACAAGATGATCTCCAGAGAACCCTTCCAACCCTAAAGATTCTCTGATTCTGAAATGTAGAAACAGCACATCACTATATTAAACATAACTGAAACATGATATTGGGTATGCAAACTAGGGGAACCTAAGGCTTAATTTTAAAATTGAGAACAGCTTTCTAACATGCCTAGCACTGATCACTCCAACAGCAAAATTAGGACACTTTATGTTTTTTTCCTGCTCTCACATGTAATACAAGGACTGAAATATGCTTAATGTATCATGAAGCTTGTGCTTTTCCCATTCATCACATAAAAAAATGCATGAAATAATGCCTTTACAGGCACAGCAAATGCTGCAGTCTGGTTTTAAGCTAAAACGCCTCCAACTAACGTGAAAGATACCACAGAACTAAAATTAGAATGACCAGATCATATATTATTCGTTGTCTTAATTTAAATTCACATACAAAAAATAATCTCGAGTTCAAAGAAAGAGCCTCCAAATTTATGAAACACTTTTTCTCTAAATTGTTGAAAAAAAATCCATCAGTGTTCAGAATCAGCAGCTACCATAAACTCATTTATGTTTCCCAGAGGTAATGGCAATATGGTATTGCCTTCCAGACTAAGAAAAATAATGCAGATGACTTTGATACCAATTACACTGTAGCTGAGAAGGTTTTTTTGTCATTGTGGAAGAGGCTCATCTAATGTTAGAAAGCCAATTAAAACCCCAGAGATGCCAGTGTAGTCACCCCAACCTCTCCTCCTTCTGGTCTTCAGTGGGAGAGTCATTGCCCATAGACATTTCAGATTTTCAGCATTTACATTCAATGCCTAAAGTCCTGCAGTAGGTATCCAGACCAAAGCACTGAAATAGCTTTTAATGAGTTAGAGTGCATCTGTAAACCCCTCCTTGATCTCCAAGAGTTTCATGTGCTTAGGTGAAGGTACAACAAGAAATAGGGAATCTATTCCTCCAATTTCTCACTCCTAAAAACCTCCTCCAACACAAGGACCACAACAAAATTAGAAGAAAATTTGCCAAAAATGTTATTTTTATCAGCAAGCCTATGTCCCAAGGACATAAGTAAGCCCCAGGTCCAGTTTGTGGCTTTAAATACAAATGAGAGTAATGGGATAGATGCTAGCTTATTATTAAATATGAAATATCTTCTTGAAAAATAGTGATACAGTGCAGCCCTACACAATCTGACAAAACCTTGTTCTTCAATGTTACCTTTAATATTTACAAGGGAAAAGTCAGGGATTATTTACTACCACTCATTTTGTACAGAATTTTCCCCAGAGGAAGTGGAATATTTTTTAACTCCTCATATATTTGTGGACAGAGCCTTCATGGAAGCTTACCTGTAATAGTTTTACTTACTCTAAAAGATAGTTTAAGAAAGAAGAAGTAATTTTACATCTCTGAGGTTGGGAGAGTGAAGACAACGGAGCAGCAGCACCAAAGCTTGTTCTCTACACCTCCCCACTGCCTTACACAAGCGTAACACAGCAACTTGTACATTCTGCAGTGGTCTGCTGCTTGCTGTGCATATTGGAAGAGGAGAAATAGTCCAGGCCAACTTGTCTGTCCAGTGTTAACTGCACATTACACCCACCAAGAGGCTGAGAGGGTGCAGTAGCCACCTCAGGTGGAACAAGCACAGCTATGCTGTCTTCTGCAGGCTGCAAATGTGCAAAGTGCACCCTCAAGTTTTCTTTCCTCCAGCATTTTCTGAAAACAGTTTGGATGCTTAGCAAGTTTAGGCTCAAGCATTTGCACTCAGTCACAGGCCAGAAAACTTTGTTCCCCTAGAGCATTCTCTGCCACTCAGACAGTATGTTGTCCTTATTCCCTTCCTATTCTCCCATGCTGTCATTGCTGTTATAATGCAAATCACTCGTCTTTGCAAACTAAATGTTCCTGCGCATCTCTTTCATGATCCCTTCAAATGAAAGCACAGAAGTAAATGTGAATTAAGGTTAGGCTGAATATACTCTGGTATTGGTTAAGAGTATTGTAAAGGCTGCAGTGAGGTCCAGTGTGCTTTCCTCACTCCTGCATATCCAGTTTATAGCTTTTCCATGGCACAGACAGGCTGCTAAATGGCCTTATCCTGGTAATAAGGGAAAATCAGACACTGCCATAGCATGTTTCTCATTAGCTTGCAGCTAACTTCTGCCATTGAGCTGTCTACTACTTGCATTTTTAGAAATAAAATACTAACCTTTCCAGAAAGGTGACTGGAACAATATATTAAAGATACAAGTTGCAGTGCCTTCAGGATATGCTGTTTCTCAGAAGATCTTTGCTCAATTAGTCAGATATAAAGAATTTGGCAGAATCACCATCTGCATGTTGGTGTCAAGGACATCACCCATGTGTCACTGCTGTAATCAACCCAATTTGTTAAGCTCCCAAGTTCCTTGCCACAGACTTTAGATGGAAATAAAGCCCAATTTGTGAAACATGACAATAATGGATTTTACTCTAATTGACAGTGACAGAAGTAAAACCAAATTGCCTTGGGTAAACAATGAACTAGCAAAAGCCTCAGCAGCAGCCAACTATGATCTGCATTTTTGAAATAACAAAGGCGGCACAAATGCTGCTGCAGTGAGAGATGCTACTGAGTGGCAGTGAGAGATGTGCACACTTCCCAGTATTTCTTGAGCAGTAAAATTCCACTGGTAATTTTACCCAAAGCAACAGGAGACTGAGATACCTCAGGGAAGTAAAAGCCTCAGAATATAGGTAGAGTAAGAAACAGAGTAAACTTAGCCAAATCAGCTTGGAGTTGATCAGAATTCTGCACCTGATCCCCACACCCAATAATTCACCAGCTTCAAAACAAAGCTGGGCCCAGGGTGACAGCAGCAAATACCTTCCCTGCAGCCACACCACTAACAACTTGTAGGTGTAAAGACTCAGTTCATCCAAATTTAATCCAAACCACAGAGATGGGGGCAGTTTTCCTCCATGCTACCAGAAGGGGAGCACAGGTGAAAACATTAAAGCTGGCACAGCTGGGATGTAGCCAGGGCCAAACCAGGTTTACCTGCCTGGGGACTACACTTCCTCCAGCCTGCTGAATCCAAAGCAACATAGCTGTGTTTGTGTGGATAGGACCTAAAATACCAAACTGACCTGGACCCTAAGTGCCACTGCACCACTCCGGTGTGTATCTGGAATGTAAGGTACGGGGTGTTAAGAATAGATATGATCCGGCAGGAGGACCAAAGTGAAGAACAAGTTGTCCAGAACACCATTGCCAGAGTATCCTCTCCTCAAAAGTCTGTATCTTCAGCTACACAATGCACTATCCTTTTATCATAACTTACGGTATTAAAACATCTACCTAAATGTAATGGTGGAAAAGCCTTTTTTGTTAAGCTGCATTACTTGAAGGTATAACATCAATAGAAGTCAGTGCTGTTTAATTTGTAAAGGCTGAGAAGTATGAAACATCTACTTCTTGTAATGCAGAAACAAGCAATTCAAATGAAGCCCAGGATTTACAGGAAATTTTTTTCCAGAAAAAAGCTTAATAATTGTAATTTTTATTTGTACCCTGCTGTCACTCCAATGGGTGCATTCCAACAACAGATGCCCCTTTTGATATCAATCTGTACTTTAGGATTATTAAAATAAAAACCAATTCATCATAACATTTCAGAAAAACACAACCATTTCAGAGCTTCCAGCTTCCTGGTTGTGGATCACAGATTTAAAGGGCTGCCATGAGAATAAGATAGGGAAACTGTTACTTTGGAAGGATCATACATTCAGACTTAGCAATGTAATACAATAATCAGAAAGCAGGATGTGCTTGATAACAACTGTGCATCCAGCCTTATAGCTGGCCCGGGAGCTGGAGAAAGTGGGGTTTTTTATGTTTCCAGGCATAACTTTTTCCTTTGTCAACTTGCCATATAGCCTTGTTGTATTGTGAAAATAAGACTGCATTTGCACTGTAGTTATCTGAAAACTTCACTTAGTTTATCTTCTCTGGACACCCATGCAAGGGAAAACATTTCAAATTCATTCTGCAGAAGAACAAATTGAGTAACAATAAAATCAAGCAACTTGCTAATGGATACCCTGTTTCACTTCAGCAAATAAGTGAACTTACAAGACCCTGTATGTTATATTAGAGCTTCTTAAGCTCTAATATAACACCCTCTGCACTGAGGGTGTAGCAAGTGAAAAGCCCTAATACAGGAAAAATGATTGTGGACACTGCAGTTTCAGCAACATGTGATATACAGCTAGACCTGACAAATCCCTCTTCTTTTGCTGGATCACTCTGTGTGGTTGTGCCGACAGGTTTAATATACAAAGCAGTATTAGCACATTGACAGACATCATTAACAGTACCACTGTACTACTCATCCATTACCTCTCATATTTCTGAATCTTCCACATTTAAAGATTCTCTGTGACAAATGTAGGAAGTTTTAGAGTTCTAACCCTTCTTAGGTTTCTTTTTTTCCTTGTAAGTTTTTCCACCAGAAGCACTGAGTACACCCTGTCGGCAGCTCTGACACACTGTAAAGCACTTGTGCTCACCTTATAACACTCAGCACATATCATCACTGATCCAGTGACTCACAAGCTGCTTTTACAAATGTTATATGTACAATATGAATACTAAAGACCTGTTGTCAAACAGCATTTTAAAAATCCTTTAGAGCCAAGATCTTTAAACATTTATGGCTAACTGCTATGCAAGTCAAGTGCACTGTTTATATTAGCAAATGTCATATCTAATTCCCTGTTATGAACACTTGAAATAAAATTATGTGATAATTACACAATCTGCTTGAAACCTGACAAATATATTCCCAGTACAAATGATTTATGAAGATAATGTGTTGCTATAGCATAATGGTACTTCTTAATGGAAGCAGTAAAGCTGTTTTCTATGCTCCGATAACCACAGTGATTTCTTACACAACTACTGATTAAGCAATAGATAATGTAGGCATTTTGGAAACTATATACACTACAGATTTGTTCCAGGCTGTTCAAAAGTTATGACCTGTCTACTTAACTGGCCTGTTAGCAAGCTATGAGCTTCATTTGGGCTGTTTCACTCACTCCTATCCAATTTAGTGCCACTGCAATAGATTTATGTTTAAAGTAATGCACAGTTTAGTCTCTTTTTGCGAGAGCTGCTATTAATCAGAGAATTAATAACTTGGCTAGTATGGTGTGAGATTAGTAATGCCTACCCTAGTCTCCTGCAAGGGGCTTTGAATTAGTAACTGGTGAACATTCAACTCCCACACCTGTGGAAGGCACTTGGCTGATGATTAGCTATCTGTGACAAGCAAGCGCTGCTGCTCAGACATCAGCACTAGTGACGATAATTGAGGCACAGGCTGCAAAGCACAGCACAGTGGCATCTTCGGTGTGCTCTCCCTCCCACCAAGAGGGGAAAATGATACTCCAGAAAGTGATTAAATACACTTTTTCTAGGTTAACAGCAGCCTTACCAACTACATATTACCTTATTTTCCTACCTCCTTTTCCCACCAAATGAGAAGTCTCCTCACACTTGTTTCAGCATCATTACAATTTATATATATGGCAGATGATCAAACTAATTGTTTCTGAGTTCAGATCAAGTACAGGAAAGATGTTAATTTCAATGAGACCCTCAATTTTCTACACATTTCTGCAGAGAGGTTAATAATTGCTTTAGCTTTGTTCATTCTGTCAATCCACGCTCCATAACACTGATTTCATTAATGAGCAGCTAAACACGCCTGCCCTGCTGATGGTTTGTCCCTGTATTACTTGTGAAATGTCATTTTAAATAGCCTAAGCTCAGTAAAAGAACGCTGAAAAATTTTAAGTGACTGCACTTTGTTTTTCTCCAAATTATTACATGTAGAAGAGAAATCCTAATGTATACAGCCATATCCAAAAATCACGTCTAGAAATGATGATGGGTGTTGTGAAATCATATCTGGTATGAAGAAAGATGAAAAAACCTCACTATGACAATTTTTCTGAGGTTTAATTAACATAAATGTATCTTCAAGTGCATCAGTGCTCAAATCATAGTCAACTTAAGGATGGGCTATAATCCGGCTTGTTCTTGCCTTCACTCTCCTTTTTTAGTAATACTAAATCTGTAAAGCATGAATATTTAATATTTCAGAACTAATGTTAAGCAGATATAGCATTCAACAGTACAAAGGCCATGTTCATTTAGAAGGGACAGGACAAAGGACGTCTGACACATTCATCTCTGTGGCTGGAATGCTTGCTTATAATAACAAAAAGGAGAACAGCATGGGGGAAACATTGTGCTGTTCTCAAAATTTAGGCATCCTTTCAGGTAGGCTAAGTTGCATCATTTTTTTCCTGCTAGCAATATAACAGTTAGAGAGACAGGAAGATTTTCAACAGCTTGGTCTCACCCAAGAAATCACCTTTCCTACAGATGTTTTTATGTCCACTAGGGTTCTTCTGTTACTTTAGTCTGAATACTCACTGGCAATACAAAATTCACTGAACTAATATTTGCTTTATAGAAGGAGATTAGAGCATTGGCACCTTGTGAAGTACATTAATAATACTTTGATATTTGCAAAGTATATTTGGTGAGTTGCAGAATTTAGACATTTTAATATATCAAAGCATTTAATCTTTAGAAGAAACAGGTGGTTGCAGATACATAAGAAAAAATAAAGCCTTACATATGGAAACATTTGAGCTGACCTACTGAGAAGGATCATGCAGAGATCAACACCTTCGGGACTCCCCTCTAAAATGAGAAGCAAATTTGCAGAAGATGTTGATACTTGTAGAGGATTTGTAGAAGCTTTCTGGGACATCTCCCCAACATCTTTGTCTATATTCTGTTTTTCTGTTGAAAATTTTCTTTACATATTGAAGTGTTTAAAGGGTGCACAACTTGCCTGTTTTCACTGACATCTCTTCACTGAATAATTCTCATGTCGGTATTTCACAGAGCTCCTACCCTGTTCCTTCATCTGATTGTTCATCCTTGTTCTGTGCATGTATATACTTTTTGCAAGAGGTAATATCACCACCCTGTTCATTCATAAATTTTGCCAAATTGGACACTTAGATTGACATTTTTTGTGACAAGCATTTATTATGAACCAAATTTAAGACTCTTCTAATCTTGGCTCACCTGAAAGCAAGACTGTAAAAATATATTATTTCTTCCTCAGTGGTACTCAGTATTTTTCTGTGCTTGTCTGAGAACCTCTGCTGTTTCCATACTTTCAGGGGAAGCAGAAGAATAGAGGTTAAGGGAACAGAGTAGTATTACACACTTTCCTTACTCTTATGGTTGGAATGCATAGTGATACATTTTCACTTTCAGGTTCTTTTGTTATATGTTTATACATGCTCAGAACTTAACAGATAAATCCTCCAACTGGGACAGCAGGAGGGGAGCAGGCATCCCACAACTTTCCTTCCTGACAGCTGGGGAGAAGAAAGGGCAGGAGCAGAACTGGGAGATCAGTACCGCGGACTGGGACCCTGTCAACTCAGACAAGGAAATAGTTATCTACACCATACAAATCAATTCACTGCGATTCTGGGAATGTTTATGATTGAACTGGGATTTGTTTCAATATTTCCCCTGCTACTGACTGAAATTAGATCTCTTCGTATAAAACTGTTCATTCTTCCAGTGCTCTGCAGATCACCAAGAAGCCTACTAGCTCTGCTGAAAATTGCTATAAGAACAGTTTTAGCATGAACAAAGGAAGATTTTTTTCCTTTAACTTCATTCTGATTCAATAATTTTAGTTGAAGCATTCTTAAGTATGTCTTGTGACACACTAAAGGATTGGTAGATGGACAAAGTTAGAAGAAATGGAAAGAATGGTAAAAGGAAAGACAAACATACAACCAGGCATTGTTACCTGTAGTGACAAAGGAAGGATTAGTGCTAAGAGAAACTTCAACAAAATACTGTGCTCATGAATAATTTTAAGGTGGTTATTTAAATTAGAAGTGCAGCAGTTGATAGATACTAATCAGTTGTGCAAAGTAATTACTAGTTCTATACAATGCAATTGCAAATGAGGGTAACAAGCATCAAAGTCTGGAGAAGGGCGTGTGAGATAAAAGAAGCAAGGGTAAAAGTCTGCAACTACACAAGTGAACTTCATGCACTTATATGTGAGGTAGAAATGGGAACTTTTACTGGACACGTAACCACGCCATGTGTAAGCAGACTTACCAGAGTGCAGCAGAGTGGACAATGCTGACTATACAGCAGTTGTCTGTTATCCACAATATTTAAAAGAGCAGCTTGAAAAATGTGAACAGATTTTGTTAACTGCTATGTAATATTTACATAAGGGAACAAAGTTCACTGGTATTTTGAGACATTGCCAGATGCGGGAAGGGAACCACAAGAAGCCTCACACGATTTTGATTCAACTGCTGACTGACTGTTTTCTCTTCTACTGCCTTTCATGCACACGTGTGCCAGAGATCACCCTCTTCACCCCATGACATCATCCTCTTCACCATGTCCTGTTCATGGCAAGCTTGGGCATTTCCCAAGAGAGGAACTGACTCACCAGGAGGCCCCTCCACAACCTGTCTGCACAACAAGGCAGGTGCACCAGAAATCCTCTACATGGGCGTTTTGCCAGCAGTAGGTAGGACCTAGCAGCATCTTGAGCTTGTGGGATCCCTGCTTAGAGTGGAGTATAGGCAACAAGGAAGCATTGTAAATGTGCAAGAATTTCCCTGGAGGAAATTGGTTGGTGGGAGGAAAAGGTTTGAGGAAGCCAAGACCAGTTTTACAAGAATGTAAAATATTTTGGAGCTGGGGAAACAGAAGGAGGTAGCTGGAGGCTGAGAGAGGCCAGAAAGCAGGGGAGGAAAGGGAGGTTTCCAAAAGATCCCAGTTACTATAGGATAGTATCAGGCTACCCTGCTGAAGACAATGTGAAAACCGTTGAAGACCACTGAAATTTAGCAATATGTATTAAGAAGAAATCTAACAGCTACATTGTCCCTCCAGCTTGCCACCCGCACTGTCCACAATCCCAGCCCATAATGACATTTGCTGTGTTTTGAGGTGCTTCTCCACATCCAGACACTTATCCTGCCCTCACTTTCACAAACATCTCCCAGTGACCTTCCACTCACAAAGTACTTCAGCAGCAGTGAAAGGTCCAGAGAATTAAATGTAATTCCTAGGGGTTCCCTGATCAACCCCTGGTTCAGAGCACAAGCCAGCCTTCATGCTCTGAAATTCTGCATTCATCCAAGACAAGCCACTGTCTCATATTTGTTCTAGGTTTAGCTGGAAAATTACATGGTTTCTATGAATTTTTTTTATCTAACTAGAAAAAAAAATATTCTACAAGTTGGAGGGAATAGCCTTATTATAAGGAAGAATGTTGCAGGGGTTTTTCAAGTAGACAATTCACATGTAGATAGACGCATCTTAAAATCAGAGCAAGGGAAAAGATTTTTCTGCATATTTTGGAGTTATTGACCTCTATCAGCATCCAGAAAGCAAAACATTTGACTTTTGAGGGGTTTTAGTAGCTGCTTTAATTCTCCAAGAATCCTGGAGTGATGATTAGATCAATTCCTGTCCATTAGAATTTGAAATTAATCTATTTTGCAACAAGTGAGTGCCCTTCTAGTATTTCAGTGAGCATTTTGATGGATTAATTTAAATAGAACAAAAATGTATCTATTACCGAAGTCTGCTTGATTATGCTTGTTCTGATTTAATCAGGATATTTGTACCTTATATGCCCATTAGAATATAAATGAGAAGATGATTCATACTAGGTTTCTTCAAGGAAATAACAAACATTTTTTAAAATGTTATGCTTCAACACTGTAATTTGTTTCTCACAAGCACCTACATAGCATCAAGCCTTGGTATGTTAATTGTGCGTCTCTGCACAATTTCAGTGTTTTCTTAACAAACGTGCCATAATATATAAGATGCCATATGAAGAACTGCATTTTACCTTTAAAAGGTACACATAACTCAAATGAATATTTAGACACAAATGAGCATGTAAACAAAGCTTCTGGGGAAAATCTAGTATCTGTTTCTCACTCACATGAGGAGAACCAAGAGCAGGCATGGACCAGGAATGTGGCATCATCAGTGCTGCAGGACAACAAAGCATTTTATTATATCAGATACTTTAAAGGTACATCTCATTAGGTAAGACACTTGAGGAAGGACTTAGAAATTTCAGCTCCAGCACATAAGACATTTCAACTCAATCCAGTCTGTAAACCATGACAAACCTGAGGATAACAGTGCAATGAAACTTGAAAATGTTCCATCAGAAAAGAGGTGGGAAAAAAAACCAAAACAGTTTCTGCAGTTATAAACTTCACAGACAGTTATTTTTAAATTAAAATTGCTTTTTAATTCTCAGTCAATACAAGCAATTTCCACATATTTTATTCCACTATTTAAAGGGTGGCTACAAAGAAGACAGAATCCCTTTTTACAAGGAGTGACATGGAAAAGACAAGGGGCAATGGGCGCACGTTATTCCTGAGGAGATTCCAACTGGACACAAGTTGAAATTTTCACAATGAGAACAGTCAGCCATTGGAATAATGTCCTCAGGGCACTGGGGAACCCTATGTGGATCCCCCAATATTGGATAGTTTTAAGATTCAGCAGGACAGGGTGCTGGGACATCTAGTCTAGGTTACACTTGCCTAGAAAGGTTGGAACAGGTTATCGTTGAAGTCCCTTCCAACCTGGTATTCTGTGATTCTATGACTGAAGGTAACAAGGAAACAAGAATATTTTCCTTGCTCCTCCATGTTACTCAGACCTGTTGTCTCACACACAGGTGCTTAGCAAAGGTTTCACAGGAAGCAGAGCTCATTTAACTGTTTATGACCCTAATGCAGCAGAGCAACATTGCTCTCCACCCTGCCTCTGCTGCATGACAGTTGTGCAGATTCCTCTTCCTCCTCCCTTTGCCAGCTTCAGAGCTGCACCCCGACTAGTTTAAACTAAGAGACCACAGGCCACTTCTCTGTGTTGGTTTTGCCTTTCTTCAGAAAGTGATGCAGAGAGGACCAGAGCAGGTACAAACCCGGTGGGGAAAGCACACAACCAGAAGCTAAACTCCTCCTTCCTGCTAGTGTGGAGTCATTGCACCTCCTCATCTCTTGAATCTGTATCCTCAGGCTCAGGCCGCTGGCCCTTGCCAACTCTGAGGTAACCCAAGGTGCATTTTGCACACAGAAAACCCAGAGCAGTTAAAGATTTTCCCTGTTGCAGAAAAACACTTCTCTATTTCACATCTTTCCCTTCACATCTGAAGCAGAATCAGACAATCGAGAGGTTCCAAGTGAATTCAAAATCAAATGTCTTGACAAAAGACCTATTTGACCTCTGATGAATATTTCCCTCCAATCATTCCCTTTTTCCAACTGTAAATCAGCTGAGGCTGCATTTAGTCTATGTTGTTATTTATTTTTCAACAACTCACTTGATAGCAGATGAGTTATTTGCTATTGACTGAGACCAAATGCAGTTTCATCCTCTTCTTTTAGCCACACAGCCTGCCTAAACAGTTTCAAGATTAACACAGAAAGGAGTGCAGAAAGAGGACTATTGCATGGCAGAGAATGCTGGCTTTCGTTTATTTCATGTTTCGAAATGAAGAAATAACCAAACCAAGTCTCATAAGAAAGCAGTTCACAGCTAGGGGATTTCACATTCTTAGAAGATTGTTTCTGGAGGCTTGAAAAGCCCACTCAGTACTGAGGGACCTTTCAGAAAGAATTTCTGTTCTAAGTGCATTAAGATTTTAAACTGCTTTCAGGAAAAAAAACCAAGTACCACATGCAAAGTGTCATGAAGTCACCATTTTTTTTCTGCCATGGATGGATCCACTGTAATTGCAAGACAAGGTTCTCAAAAAGCAATAAGCTGTGGTGTCAGCAAGGTTAAGATTAGCTAAAGTTCTCTAACTGGGTTTTATGAAGCATCAGCTTTCCTTATCCCCAACATACCTGAAAATCAATTAAGAGCAGTCAGCATTAGCAAGCTAAGTTTCCGGGTTTTAGATACACATTTTATTCACAGAGGGCAGATAAGGATCACTGGTGACCAATTCAAGCAATACAGACTTGCAAGAGCTGCCCATACATGTCACATGACTCTAAATTCACAAAGCATTTTCCAAAGTAGCTCAGTAAAGATCTCTGTTTGAGGTAGAGCAATGTTAAAAAAAAAAAAAAAAAAAAAAAAAAAAAACTAATAAAACAATTAGATGCTTAGAAAATCCATTAGAAAATGCTGAAATTAGAATAATGTCCTCAGATCATTATTACTCTTTCAGAATATAAAGAAAGACTGAATAACCTCACTGCAAAGAAATGAGAAGTTTTAAGCTTCAGTTTTTATCCAGTCTACAGAAAGGCATAGAGCTTGCAGCAAAAAAGTGCAACTTGATGGTGCCCTGGGTTTAAAATTGCTTGGTCCCCTCATCACAGTAATCAGTGTGAACATACATGAGGAACACAAACCTAAGGCTCTGCCAGCGTGCACAAGCTCTGCTCATGCTCTCAATCCTACAGGCAGAACTGCTGTCTGAAACAGATACTGTGGACAGCATCACAAATACTGAATTTGTCAAGAGAGCTTTTCAGCACATCTGTAATTGCAATCTGGCTCCTACCAGAATTAATTCCAAGCAATCACTTAGGAACAATATTTTTCTCCCCCTCCCTTTCTATTTTGAAGAAATTCAGCGACAGTCTCTTCAGATGACTCAGTACTCCTCACTGCTGCTTCCAGCCAGACTGAGAGGACAACCCATGCATGAAAGTACACCCACACAACTGGAAAATACAGCAGCTGCTGCTCAAGTCCCCACTAGATAAGAGGGATCCCCTCAATATTTGCTTCAGCATGTGGTGAATAATTTCAGAAGGAAAAGTGTTTTGCTGAGCCATTGCAATCATGTTAGTGTCCTGACTTCCCAGGACTGCTGCATCACCAGGGAAATGGTGACTGCTTCACCAGCCAGGAGGAGCTACAGAGCTTGTCAGAGTATAGATACCTAGGTCATCACTTTCATTAAAATCACAAAATAAAAGCATTTCCAGCTACATTTATCAGCAGTCCCTGGAATCCCAGAGAGGAAATTTCAGGAGCTTTTCTGTTCAGAACTGCTTTTGGATGAATACAATGTTTTCATTGATGGAAGAAGAATCTTACCGGAAGAAGTTCTTTTGCTATTGTACCCAGCTAGCACACGATACACATTCATCTGTTAAGATATGGTCAAGAGGGAATTTTGATATGGGTAACTTAATCACCGTCTTACTGATAGAAAGGCAGTCCCAGGCTGTTAATAGTCACAGCAGATGCCAGACGCAGCTAGCTACCAGGATGTGCTTAAATCTTGCAGTACTCAGTAGCAGGTAGAGGTGTTTCCTGAACTGAGGTCCTCAGTATGTTGCCATTCAAATGGCAGCAGACCTTAAATACATCTGCTAATTTTAGGATAAGGTGTTAGAAAAAAGAAAAAACTCAACCTCTGATTCCTTAAACATAAAAGGTCTGCCTCCCTTCAACCAGGGAAATTGTAATTTATAGCTTGTACATCTAGATTCATGCATTCCAAAACTTGAATTTACTATTATGCACCTTCATATTGTTTTTTGTTAAAACTGCTTGCTTACTACCGCGTTGCATAAGATCACAACTGAAGCTAAAGCAAATGCTTGACCAAAGCTAAAGTTGTGTTCTAGACAATGATAAGAACACTTACAGAATTATAGCATTTAAGAAAGAATAAAGTTACCCAATTAAAGAAAACAAAAAAGAAAAGCTAGAAATTTGTTACCCATTATAGTATTTTCTATTGGAATGGCAAACTTTTTCCAGGGTGCCTTTTTTTTTTATTACTAAACGAATTGCTGCCCTGCCCTATGCAGAACTGGGGCCACACTGCTGACTCTCAGATCCACAAGTTGTACCATAATTGCCACACTATCATGGAAAGAAAACAACTAACATTTTTCAGGTAAATTGTTTTTCCCCTGTTTCAATTTTTTAAACAAATACTACAAGTTTTTAAAAGATAGAAATCAATGACTACTATAATGAGTTTCAGTACAGCAGTTCCAATGCCAAGAAGTAATTATGGTTTATTAGATTTGCGATTTTACTGGAAATGCCTACACTTATGATTAATTGTTACATCAGTGGGTCTGTATGCTAGACCACATCCAACATTAGAAGAAATGACAAGTTTAATTAGACTACCTGTGACATCATGCTATCTTCTTCCATTCAACGGTACACTCTTCCCCTGGGGAAAGAACAGGAAACATTTGAAAAATTTTGGTTCTGTACAGCTAATGAAATAAATTAAGGTTCAAATTTTCCAAAGAGAATTAATGTAAATTTAAAGTTTAAGCATCTTAGTTGCTACTTTTCAGCCATATTTGCTCCACGGTTGTTTTAACTGGGTATCTTTTGTAATTGTGAACAATCATATTTGATTTACAAAGATACTCTCTAATCATTTTATGGCCTACTTTCATTGGGAATACAGCATTAGCATCAGTGAGAAACACTGCAGTGCATGCAAGTTTGAAACAAATGGAAGGGGATGCCTTTTCCACAACTTGCAAGTTCTTTCCCTTTGTTACAATGCAGAGATCCAAGGGAAGGAACAGGTATAAACAAAAGAGAACACTACTGGTAATTGGGTGTGCAGGTCCTGCTGAAACCAGCCACCTCCAGTATCCCCATGCTTCTCCAGCCACCATGCCACATGTTCCCACTGTTGTGCTGCTGGCTCCAATGCCCATGCCATCATTCCACACTGACGGCTGCGAGCAGGAATTTAGCAGCTGTCCACAACACAGGCAACTACAGATTTATCTCTCCCTCTCCTGTAATCTTACTAACACCAGAAGGCCACTAACCACTACCAACAGAAGCCTCATGAATGTTACGAGTCAATGTTTGTTCAGAGACTTTTCAGGGTGAAAAGAGGCACCCAATTACACACATGTACCTTTATCTCTCCATATCTTTTCTCTCTCCATTTTGAGGTATCACTGCCTTTCCAAGCTTGCCTCAACCCCTACTGACAACATCCCAAATCCAAACTGCACAAAGGTGGCTGAGGGGCTCATAAGCACCTTCACCTGTGCTACCCTGGCAAGCCCCAGTACTGCTGGAGATGGGTAATGACCCAGCTGGGTTCAGCCCTCAGGTGCAGCCATAACCCATGAGGGGTATTATAGAGCAGCAGCTCTTTAGGGATAACCTGGGAAGAAGACTCCTGAGCTAGTAGTAATCACAGGCACAGCTGAAAAAGAAGTGTTGCTTTCCTAAATTCAGTCCCCAGAGAAAAGGGAAGTCTAAGAATCATCAAAGAACAAAAAAAAAAGGAAGGAAAAAAAGAAAAAAAAAAACAAGAAACAAAAAACAACACACACAAAACCCAAAAAACAATAACAAGAAGAAAAATCTCCCTTAAATGCTGACTTACAGCAGAAGATGGGGAGGTGGGGACCTGCTCCTGGCAATACCCAGCCTGTTAGCTGTCTCTTACTCAACTATAGCCCTTTCATTTTATACTTGTGACTGAAAGTTTGAGTGGTTTTAGGCAAGCCTTGAGGTGGGCATTCATGGCCGGGTGCTGGCTGTGGGAGCTCCTCTGTGAGGAGAAGCTGGGGCTGTCACATCAGGCACAGACAGTTCCAGCTGGCTGAGCCATGTCCCCACTGCAGGGCAAACTGAGCCCATCAGTGATGCTGGTGGCCCTTAAAAGAGGGCAGTAAGAAGTGAGGAAAAACTGTGAGGAAGAGCCCAGCAAGTGCCCAGGTCGGGGGAGGAGGCAGGGGAGAAGGCACTGGTGGGGGGTATTTTCCTGCAGTCCATGGAGGAACCATGGGGGACCAAACACTCACACTGCAGCCCATGGAGGACACCACACCAGCACAGGGGGAGTCCCTGAAGGAGCTGTGGCTGTGGGGAGCCCACGCTGAGACGGGAGAAAGCATGGGGAGCTAGGATTGGCAGAGAGGAGCTTCCATGGATTGACTGCAAACCCCCATATGTGTGCAAAGTATATCTCCAACATGCTGAAATTATGGATGCCTCACTGGAATTCATTGAATGAATTGCTTATAGCACTGTTTGGTTCATACTTCCCCCTTCCCTGACGTTAGAGAAGCACTGTTTATGGTTATTGTCCCTTCTGTCTTTACAGCAGGCCTTTATTCACTGCACTTGAGTCTGCAATTTTGGCAAAACTCAAAATAGACAGGAGCCAGCTCAGGCTGTGCTTATATGGCAGACCTCTGGGGAGCATGTGAATTGCAATACTTCAGGGGTAGGAATCTTTCCTCATATCAAAACCCCAGCAGATTTCTAGAGATTTCAATGCTGCTAAATAATGTATTCCTGAGATAAGAGGCAAGAAACAGTTCATACCATAAGCAAATTTAATCGGAAGCATTCATCAGCAGATAGCTATGGCCATGGAGGCTGAAATATTTCTCTCTAAACATCTTGAGCTCAGCATTTTTTTTCCGAATCTTCGGCCTGGCTCCCAGAGCAAGGCTGGTTTCCACGCAGACCCTGCCAGGATCCTTAGATCTAAGACAGATCTGCCACAAGGGAGATTCCTCTGAAAAAGGATGTTATCTCCAAGTCCTGTCATCCTTTCCAAGACTTCTCCGTTTCTGCTATAAACTCGGGAAAACGGCCTTCCAGCTCTGCAAGTTAGAAAGCCCTATGAGTTCTGAATGCAATTGGGCACCGACGGCTTCCAAATTCTTGCTGCAGAGGTGGGACTGAGGCCAGAAAGGAGTTCCCTTCATTTGGGAGTTTGTATTTTTCCCTAGAATTTTCAGTTGGTGGGAAATTTTGACAGTTTTCAGGTTTCCTTCACTTGGGATTTAAAATGTGTATCAAAATGTACCCACACAGGCAGAAAAATCTTGGTAAATCTCTGCCTAATCCATCATTTAAACCTCAGCAGTGGAAATCCTATAGACTTTTTCACTGTGGTTCAAATGAAAAAGAGACACTGAGGAAGAAGAAAATCCTCACCCATGGCTCCCTCACCAAGGGAGAGTTACAGACTGGCCAGTTGCTAATCTGAAAAGTGCTGATGGTGGACTACTTTGTAACACACCATGATGTATTTTGAGCATCCTCATAGAATCAGAGTGACCTCCTCCTAGCCCAGCAGCACAAAGGTCTTCCTAACACCTAGGTTCACCCTTGTTGCAATTTAAGTACAGCAATTCTTCCTTTACTTGTCATATCCCTGCAAAAAGTTTCTTCCTCTTTGCGACATTTTCTTCAGCTATATTTCAGGGCTGAGATCTTCCATTGATCCTCTCTCCTCTACAGGATGCTGATACAGCACCTCAGTCTTTGCTCATAGATCTTACTTTCAGTAGCTCTGAACTCCCTTGGACATGTCCAATTCATATTACTAAGGACAGCACCACATACACCAGTAGGACCTTCGTAGAGCACTCTGCACACACTACTTCAAATATCTCAAAAGCCATACTCCTTCTTTACATATTGCAACAATTTTCATTTGGGGCAGGGGGGAGTAGAGGTGCAAGAGTATGACATTCATGATTTCCCTGACACAGCAGAATTGCTGGAGGGTAAATCAGTGTGGCTCAAAGATTCTTTTTATAAGCAAAGTTTGTCACCTGGTTTCCATTTTCTGAAACAATTCCTTCTAAAATTTTCACTAAAAAGCTCATAGTTCAATTTTCTACCCCTTCTCCACAGCAGGATACTTTCTTTGCAAATTCCTGATGGAGCAGCCAAGTCTTCTGAGTACCTTTTCTCTGTAGATTTTTTTCCCATGCAGAAATCTTACCAATTATTGGAGGATGCCAAAGTGTCTTCAATTCATCCTCTCAATTATCTGTCTTTGCCTTTCCAAGAACATGTGACAAAAGTGCCTTTCGCCACTGTATTCTCAGTAGGTTCCCTGGGCTGAGCAGGTCAAATCCCCCTGTTTTCTTTGCCTCTCTTTCCAAATATTGTCTACATTTCATTTCTTGAACCTCAGTCTGGGTCCCTGAGCAGTCTTTACCCCCCATGAAGTGCCTTATCAATGCCAGTCCTCTCTTTAGAAGATGCTATTTGTTGCTGCTGAGGTCCCATCCACCTAATGTCCTTACCTTGGCCCCTACCACTAGCACCCTTATCCTTCATTCTTTTCACATCTAACCAGGGACTTTAAATTACTTTATTGCCTATTCTGGACCTCAGAGTAGTTATACAGCCCTTTCCTTGATTTCTCCTCATTCCTCATCCACCAGAGTAGTATGCATATATCTAAGGTACTTCTGAAAAGGAACCTGTTTGGAGGTTTTTTTGTCCTTCCCAATGCTGACTATGCAAATTCCAAAACCTTCCCAATCCTTGACTATGCAAATTCATCACCTCTCTTCCTCACATATCTATGTCCAAGGATCAGATTGTGAGTCCCAAATCTCTTTCACTAGTTAGCAGTTTTACAACCAATACATTTAAATTTAGATTTTGGACCACCTGATTTTCACATCACCTTTTTTCCATGGGCTGTATCACTCTACCCTAGATATTTGATGGAAGGGGGCAGGTTCTCACAAAAGTGTTGATTAGTGAGATGGAAATAATCACAGTGTTTTGGAAACAGAAGAAAATACTTTAATAATTCATGGGTTTTGAACATTGATAGGATAAAACCAGAAAACATCTATCTATATGTATGGAGAAAGATTTATGTGTATGTACAAAGAGAGTTATAAATAAGAAAAATTGTTCATCTGCAGAGTCTCTTCTTTTTAGTGCATTTTCCTTTGGCTTTATTATACATGAGCTTTCTTTAGATCAAAGTGTATCTTCCTGGAAGCACATTTTCATAATTTATTAGTATTAAAAAAAAAAATCCAAAAATACTGCAAAACTTCACATACATATTACATGCCACTCACTTCAAATACAAAAGACCAAATGCTGCTTATCATGCAGCAGTAAAACACCCACTCGGTGAAGTTAAATTTTTGCTAGGCTAAAATAGTAGGTTTTGGTCCAGGATGTTATTTGTTTTAACTTTTAGAGACTGTTTTCTGCAGAATTTTACACTGAAAAGGATTTCCACAGCACAAAGCTATGCAAACATGTTAATCAGCTTGCAGGTGGACACATCTCTGTCACAGAAAATTTATTATCTCTTGAAGGTAAATAGGAAAAAAAATGTTTAACTAATATTAGGAAAGGATGATGCATCCCCAAGAATGCTAAATGTTTTAAAGTAAATGGGACAGAAAAGAAAGAAAGAAGAATGTGATAATCAGAATTTCACCTTTAGGCCTCTGTAACACACCTTCTTCTTCACCAGATTTTTATTCATCAATTCCACTACATAGAAAGCATTTTCATAAATCATGTTTTGTAAGTGCAGTATGCAATGTTCATCCTGTGTCCCATTCCTGATGCAGTAAACAGAAAAATTCTCAAAACCTATTGCTGTTGCTTACACAACTGAAGGCTACAAATGACCCAAAAGCCAATGCTCAGTGTTGCTAATGGGATCTGCATGACTGAGACTTTCCAGGAGCCCCACAGAGCTGCTTCCAGCTCTGCAGAACACTTGCTCACAGGCCTCTCTGGCCCCTCACCTGGGACAGCTGCTGTATCTCACATGGTTCATGGCAAATGATCTTACACAGCTTTCCTTGAAGCTTCCGTGAATTGCCAAGCTCTTAAGGGTTTGCAGGACCAGGATGAGCTCTGCAATTGCTATAAAAGTCAGCCAGATTGAACAGAGGATGTTTCTCGCATCATTCAATAGGAAATATCTCTGTGTATCTGCTCAGTAACCACAGGCATTACATTGAGGGTTGGCAAACTGTCTACATCTTGGCCCAGACCAGAGAACAGAAAGCAGATCCTGGCAAGAATTCCAAGGCAGCACCAGCACAAGCCACATCCGTAGAGTTAATGAACTCAAGGAGTGAAGCTCTTAAAGGAATGAATATTCCAAAATTAATGAAATTTTTCATTTCATTAGGAAGTTCATTCTCTTTCTTTATATTCTACATCATTGAAACCATAAAGAAGGCCCCTATGGAAAGGCAAGACTCATGCGAAAAGCTGATTTCATCTTTATCTATTATCTTTCTAAAAGCAGCATCTTAGTGCCTGTGCTTTGAGTGTTCTCCAGAGAACCAAAAGGGATTGCTTAATGGACTCTCTGTCGGGCTGTGGGAGGATGGCTCTGGCATTTATTTCCTTTCATAGCTTCACCTAATATTATAAATGTAGCACTGCAGCTGAGGAAAGACGGAAGTTGTCAGTTATTGCCTTGCTGTGAGAACCTCTCTTTTTCAGTGCATTAGGGTGGGTTTCCTACCAGACAGAGCTCCAGTCCAAATTTATGTGTAATATTTAAAACATAATTGTGTTTAACAGACCCAGCAAAAAGTGGCAAGCAATGCAACAGTGAGGTAAAGACCAGACTTGTTTCCAAACAAGCCCGAGCTAGTTGAACCAGGCAGCTCTCAAGAGCTGTACCAGAGGACATGTCCAGCAAGATGGGGTCTCACATGGAGCCATGGGGCAGCTGAAGGAGAAGCGTGGGGCCATAGCAGGGCCAAGGACTGCAGAGATGAGGTTTAAAGAGAGTTTTGGCAGCCCCTGAGCTTGCTTCCAGCACTGTTGGTCTCAGTAGTAGCCCCTATTCTTGGACCCCTTGCAGGAACAGGAAGGGCAGCCTGCTGGTCACGTTTTTCCCCAGTCAGCGGTGTGGCTGGGTGCATGGAGACTTCCATATTGAGAGGAAGGAGGGAGGCAAGAGTGGCCTCACGTCTGATTACAGAAGTCTGCAGGTCCAGCCTGGCCACTTATGCTGTGAGTAATTAAATACCACTCTGTTACTTCCCTATTAAGCCCAATACTTTTGTTTAACCAAAGATGTCCACTCTGGGTTTAAGATAACTGGTTGTGATTTGAAAACATTGAGAGACTGTGAATCAGCTGCTTCGCTTGGTAATTTGTTCCAGTGTTTAATCATCCTCACTGCTTAAAACTGTGCTGGGTTTCTCATTTGAATTTATTTGGCATCAGATTGCAGCTATTCCTTCTTTTTAAACCTTTTTTTTTTTCCCTGAGCCACTTAACTCTATTGTAACAGTTAGCTTTTCCTTGTGGATTGCCACTGTAATCAGGTTCCCCCTCCATCCCCTTTTGATAACCTAAACAATTTAAACTCTTTAAGGCTGCTACTTTCAGATGGATCCTAAACAATTCTGCAGCCTGTAGTTCTGTGTACAGCTTTTTTTGTCAGTATCCCAAATAATGTTCTTCAATATCCTTTTAAAATATCGGCCTCATTAAAATCAGATTAAAATGCATTTTGCCCAAATAAACCCTGCCTCCCAAGTGATCTGCATAACGTCAATAGATTTCCCCTTCCTCATGTTAGCTCTCACTTTGCACCAGTCACATTATCTTCCACGTTGTTATATTTGCTTAGACGAAGTGCCGTAGTGCTGGGAGCGTTCCTCTGCGCTGATCCCAGAGCCACCTGGGGCAGGTGGCAGCTCTGCATGCAGCACTGTCACACTGCATGCTTAATAAGATCCCATGTGACATTTGCTTTTTTCCCAGTGTCCTGGGTTCAGCAGTAGCAGTTATTTTTCTCCTTTTTGTAGCTGGTGCAGTGCTGTGGTTTTGACTTTAGTCTGAGAACAACTCTGATGATACTGATGTTTTTAGTTGTTGCTAACTAATGGTTACTCTGATCAAGGACTTTTTAGTCTCGTGCTCTACTAAGTGAGCCATGACACCCAGCCTGATTCAGAGAAGCTGTGACCTATCCTTCCTGGGTCAGTAAGCTGAGGGACTGCCTGGAGTTGTATCTCATCCTGCAGAGTGGGTGGGCAGTGCAAACTGCAGCCTTTGCACCCTTCTGGATCAGCTCCAGCCGTCCCTACTGTATCACAAGAGCCATTAGGTGTACAATGGTATTCACAATGGCATTTACACTGCTCTACAGTTGTTGAGGTATTCTCTATGCAAACAGCATCATAAATAAAACAAGACACACAACACAGGGTTTTTGTTGACATGTCTTTGGTGCAGTCAGAGCTCCCATTGCTGTTTACCAATACCACTTTGCCCATGAGGAGATGAGAGATGAATTAGCAATTGGACAGCTGAGACTCAACTTCAGCTTCTCAACATTTTAGAGTTCTCTTTTATAGACCACCATAGGTACCATATTTTTTCACTACAGTACTTCTGCTGGTGCCTTATCCTTTTTAATTTCCAGTAGAGTTCATATGTCCAGATCATTCAAGATATAAAGCCCAGAAATAGACCCTTTATTCATTTTAATGGCTTAGCTAAAATTGCTATTTCTGACACAAGAGTAACACCCAGAAAACAAAGGCTGGGGGATGGCAGAAGGGTGGCAGCAAAAGCACTGCTCTCTGCCTTTGCCATCTCTCCTTCACCCCCACCACCTCATACAATCCCTTCCACTGCACCTGGAGCCAGGGTTTTGCAGACCCAGTGATGGTCGTGGCTACAAGCCTGCCCTCTTGAACAGCTTTGTAAAATTAGAAATGGTATTCCACACCCTGATATCTCCAGGGCTTCAGACACAATCCCACTGTGGCTTGTATTTCTAATTCAATAGAGTTTTGATTGTCTCTGGGGAAATTAAGGAAAATGGGGTTGCAATGAAAGTTCTGTTTGTATTTTCATAATGTACCTTGTGAAATTTCTCCCAGGATTCACCTTTATGCATTCCTTGAGTCAGGAGTGAGTAATGTGATTTAGCTTCTATGTTTTATGGGATCTGCAGCTGCAGAATTAGAAACTAGAGCCAAAATAAATAATAAAAATAAAACAAGAGCCAGAAAGACACTATTGCCATTCTAAGCAGAAGGCAGCTCCTGTAAATAGAAATGCCATGCAGAGCCTACTGGCTTTCCTTGGGGAAATAACAGGACAGCATCTTTCCATCACTTAAATCAGCTGGGAAACAGCCTCTGTAGGAAGTTGTCTGCAGCTCCTTGTTTCTCATGTTGTCTTAAGTTAGGTCAGCCATTACTCATGGACCTGCCATAGCTTATAATTTAGCAAATAAAGTATCATGTGTGTGCAGAACTGAGTGGCTGGCAGAGAAACAGATACCAGCAAGTGTGAAAATGGACAGTGGTGTATGGCAGCTTCTGGCCACACATATCCTCCTTCATAGTGCACAGCGATTGACACTAAGCAAAACCTGAGTTAGTATTTATGTTTTCATAACTAAAGATAATAGAAGAGCCTGAGCCTCACCTCACCTTCTGGGAATACTCCTCCAGGAGTTATTTTCTGGAAGGCAAACTTAATATCAGAGAAACCCTGGCTAAAGCCAAATTTTCTTCATTGCCTCTTCGTTGGTAAGTGTGATTGCTATGCAGCACAGTGCAGTGAGTGCAGAGTCCATGGCTCACACCATGAGGGGAAAGCACTGGTAGAGTGCCAGAAGGTACATGGTACAGCCAACTCAACTGTCAGTGATGCAAGCAATTTTAAAGCAGATGGTTTGCATTCATACAGTATTAGCACATTTTAACTCTCTTTCTTTTCCTCCCCCTTCAACCACACATCTGTAATAGTTTTACTATTTCATTTGCTAATGAAGTCAAAGGAACCAAGAGCAGCAGCTTAAATGCCTGATGAAATGCACCTCCTCCGGAGTGCCGAGTGCGTGAAACAGCACGGGGGAGCACTGGAAGTCAGGACAGTCTTTCTGTAAGGTATCTGAGCAGCAAACTTGACATCTTAGCTAGAAACATGTGGGCTGACAGATAATTTATTTTCCTTTTCTTTCTCACTTTGCAAGAAGTCCAAACAGTTATAGTCTTTCAAACAACAGTGCAACATATTTTTTTAACAGTTTGAAATCTTCCTTCTTGTTTTATTCTTTTTCCTGGACAAGGACTCTTCTGTCTGGTACTTACTGGAATTGATATTTAATTCAAACTACTGCACATCCAGGTCATCCTGTCATCTTGAGAGGTGCAGCCATTACATTTCTGCCTTCTCAAGTTTGGAACATATTTGTCATTTTGCAGCTATAGAAATTAGATCTCTTTTCTCCCAGAAGAGCAGCAGTTACAAGAAATGCACACCTTGAACAGCAGAAAAGCAAAAAGTGACATTAAGAAAAGCCCTAGCAGAAAGCCAGGGGACTGCACCAGTGCCCACATCCATGCTTTGGGACAACTTCTTTGTAGGTAATCATGACAAAATTCAGGGAGCTCCCTGGGATGGGGGAAGATGGTTGTAGTGAGGAGGAAACACATCTGTAAATGTACAGCCACATTGCAAGTGACACTGATTTGCTGTGATTTTCTTTTAGATGCAATGATCATATCAATACTTTGATGCGTTCAGGCAGGTAGTTCCACTTCATTTTTCCACTAAAAGTTCCACTTTTATTTGTGGAGGTTTTGTTGGGGTTTTTTTAGGGGGTTTTTTGTTGTGCCTTTTTTTTTTTTTTTTTAATGCAGTCAAGATTTTCTGTAAAATTTTCTGATTTCCATTTGGGATGAACATTTCCATTTTTCATCAGTTTTGCTGAACTGTTGAACTCAGAGTTTCTCCTTTTTTTTGTTTTTGAATGTGGCCAGAGTGCTGCCTCTCCAAATGCTGCATGCTTTCTCCCCCCTAGCTCCTATTTATTCTTCTGCCTTTGTGCATGCTGGTCACCTTTCACATTTTGGAAATTGCTTTAGATGGAAATAAATCTGTCTGTGGCTCCACACTCAGGAATTTAAAAGTTACTAGAAAATTCAAAGTAATACATGACAGATCTGAGCCTTTGCTGTTGATTCACGTAATTGTTTTTAGGGATTTGGTTTTCTCATTTTCTTCTTTTGTTAACAGATATTCTCTTCCACTTTAAAGGGCCTCAAAATGTTAGTTGTTTAAAATACCAAGCCTGATCATTCTTTATCTTCTCTATGCTTATCTTCATTTTCTTTCAGCAAGATCACCAACCAGTACATAGCACATTTAATTCATTCTGTAAACCTTGGTTGTAGATTAGTAGACTGATTTCTTTCACACAGCATGCTGAGATTTAAAGAAATAGAAGTAAGCAGAAAATACTGGTCTTAAAATATGGGTTCAGACAAAAAGCCAAGTTATCATGGACTGGAAAGTTTACAAGAGGCAGCTGGGCTGCTGGAACTATCTATGTCCATGCTTTTATGTCCATCTTCAAATGGGAAGATATTGATTTAGTTTCGTCTGTAAGCCGGGAAGATGAGCAAAGTCCAAATATATGGTATTTCCAGTGGACTCAGCCCAAGCACACAAACCGTAGCCACAGCTAAGCTTTGGCATGGCAACTTCTCCATTTATGTTCCTGTTTTGCTGCCTTTGAGCCCCACAATGTCATTGACTCAGATGGAACATTTTGGATGAGCTATAGGGCATATTGTGTTTAGTCATTAAATACATGATTGTGCTTAGACTTCTTGTAGGTTTCTAAGCAGGTGAACATTTCCAGGCTGAAACCAAATGAGGGGCTCTGAATGATCACCTAGATGGTCGTGGCTTAAAAATGTGCCTCCAGTCACAAGCCCGAGAGCCCCAGGACCCTCTGCCTAATTGGAGCCATGGACAGGTATCTACAAGTGGAAAAGGTAAATATTTTAAGTCTTCCTTGAGCAAAGATTTCTCTTTCCAGATCACCATGTTAATTTAGTGGGAAAGACCGATGAAACTGCTTAGAGAAAAACCTGGAGACAGAATAGGAATAATTAAAAACGCCACACACTGGCCATTGCTGGTACCTGCACCGGAGTCAGCTCATGCCAGAGCAGTGATATCAAATGCTACAGTTACTTCTTGCGACCTTCTGGATGTTATTTCAGCTGGCTGAAGAGAGGGGAATTCATAGGCAACTTTTCCAAATTCTGCAGGTGCGAAAAGTGAGTCTGTTATGTAGTTAGGAGAGGGCAGAATAATATACCCCTTTCCGTATAATTTTGTTTAATTTTTCTCCTTCTGTCCGCTACGGCATCTCTCTTCATTATTACTGCAGCCCAAGAGATCCTCACTTTACATCTCCCCTCATCATTCTTCTCTGTCATGTCTATACCAGCCTACATGTTATTAGCTCTTTAAGTTTGCTAGGAAGGATTCATCATGCCTCACACTGTCCTACACATCTTTCTCATACTATCCTCTCATTTTATTTCACATTATTTATTTTGTATTTCCAGGCAGTTGCCATTTCTGTCAGTCCTGTTGCTTTACATTATCCTCCTGATTTGACTATATGATCACCCTATTAATTATATTTCACATTCTTCTTTCCTCGGTTATTGTGGTTTTCAACATTTTAATGTATTTTGCTGGCAAGCTTTTGGTGTCAATTCACCAAATAAATTCTGCTGCCACCACCTGCTATTAACATGGGTTAGATGTCTATGTACCTTTGAGAACTTGAGCCCTATTTTTCACCAGTTTTAAGGGGAAACAGGCAGCTCAGGGCTATCCTGCCAATTTGGGAGCCCCAGTAACTTCAAAGGATGCCTGTACTGGATAAGCAGTAAAAGTCTGTAGGATCTTGAACGAGGAAAAGAATGACACCTTCTGCAGTGGACCATGGGGAAAACACAATGGCCAGAGCCACCAGGGGAGCCCCAGAGCCTCTCCCAGAAGCCGGCAGTGCTGCTGACGCAGCAGTTGTCTTACAGGGGGCAGGGCTCAGTAGCTCCGCAGGCTGCCGAGAAGAACTCGATCAACAGCCATCGGGACAGTGCTCTAGGATGGCATCCTCGTGGCAGAAAGCAAAGAAAACTAAGGCCTCTCTGCTGGCCAGGAAGGACATCACGACCCTGGCAGAGGTTCTTCATAAACACACAGTTGTCCAGGCATCTGGCTGTAGTGACTGCCAGGGCCTATTGGTGGTGTTAGATGGTAGCTGTATAAGATGTCAGCAGGTTGATGATTTGCCCTGCACGGTGACAGAGGTACAGGAAGAGGTTGAATGGCTAAGGAGCATAAAGGAGTCTGAGGAGGAGACTGACGGGTGGACGTGCACTCTACCATCCCTGAGAGAAGTGAGACAGCCAGCTGAAACAAAAGAACTTCAGGATCCTCTACTCCTTGTAATCAGGCAAATGGAAGGGACCTAGGAGACAGAAGGGGTTGGGAACAAGTTACTCCTCGGAGTAGGCATATTACCTGCCCCCTCCCCCAGCTCACATCACCTTCCCAAGTACCCCTTTACAACAGATTCGAGGCCCTGGTACTTCAGGATCAGGAAAGTGGAGAAGATGATGGTAAAGGATCATACAGGTCAGAAGAATTCCCACAGAAGAGTCAGAGAACACCTCATATTGCAACCTGCCGTACTAGAAAAAAAGGAGTGGTTACGATTGGAGACTCCACCCTAAGGGAACAGGGGGCTCTCTATGTTGGCCTGGTCAGATGCGCAAGGAAATCTGGTGCCTTCCTGGGGCCAGGGCAACGGATTTCGTCAGAAAACTCAGCCTGGTACGGCCCCGCAACTCCTATCCTTTCTTAGTCTGGAGAACAAGTCTTATGAGGAACTGGGGCAGAGCTGGGGTTGTTTAGTCTGGAGAAGAGAAAGCTCAGGGGGAACCTGATCACTCTCTACCTCCTCTGGTAGGAGGGTGTAGTAAGGTGGGGTTTGGTATCTTCTCCCAAGTAACAAGTGATAGGAGAAGACGTAGTGGCCTCAAGCTGCACCAGTGAAGGTTTAGATTGGATATTAGGAAAAATTTCTTCACAAAGAGGGTGCTCAGGCGTCAGAACAGGCTGCAAAGGGCAGTGGAGGAATCACCATCCCTGAAACTGTTCAAAAACCATGTGGATGTGGCCCTCAGTGACGTGGGTTAGTGGCAGTCTTGGCAGTCCTGGGATTGGGCTTGATGATCTTAAAGGTCTTTTCCATCCTAGCTGGTTCTATGTTTCTATGAAAAGAGCAAACATCATGTTTATTACAACAGTAACGATATCACAGTTGGTATGTGTTGCCTTATTCTGGATTTATAGCTGGGATCTCTCAATGCCCAGGAGCTCTGTATGCAATCCCAAACACACTCTGTTTGCATGTACTCTGCATTCTATAAATAAAAGATGGAAGTGTCAGAGAAGCATTTTAAAGCAGTCTGTTATTAAGCAGTTACCAGCAGATCTTGTGCTTTTTGGTCATTAGTCTTCTACAAGCTTTCCCTGTATGTTGTGACAAGCCATAGATGTTTCTATCTTTGGTGCCAGACTGAAAACCAAAGCAAAAGAAATAAAAAAAAAAAAACAACAGAGGAGGAAAAAGTTATCTTTAAATCGTGTGTCTTAGATAAAACCCTGCCTGCAGACAGACACAGAGTGGCAGAAGTAATGATGACTAAGCCCCATTTCCTTCTGTGACCAGCCACCTCACTGACAACCTTTGACATGCAGCCCTGTGCACCCACAGATACTGATGGTCCATGAAATTTGAACCTGTATTGATGATACATTTAATTTCCCATCCTTCATTCCAGTTTCAGATAGAACTAATGCATAAAAGACAGGTTTTGCAGTTATCAAAAACAAAGCCAGTATTAACAATAAAGGCCAATTTTTTACCCATTCACTCTTTTTCTACAGATATTCAGGACCTGAGAGATGATTAAAGCAACACAAGATTATTACTTGGGCAAAAAGCACGAGAATATTCATTCCTTCTGAAGTGTAAAGCATGCAGATGAAAGAATGAGACCTCCAAGGTCTTTTAACAGGGCCCTGTCTCACATTCCTGCAGCATGTCTCTGCTTCCTCGGAAGTCCATCTGAGTGGGATGACAATCAGCTTTCCCTCCCTTTTTCCTATCACCAGGAAAGTTGATACTTAACATCCCCTTTCACTGGGCTGCCAGATTGGAGGGGAAAACCAAGTGGCCCAGAGGGAGTTCCCCACATCCTCACTGATGCTCTCCCCATGTTTACCTGCCCTCTGAAGCTGTCTACCCTCAGGACCTGTCCTTTACTTTGCTGACCTTTATTCTGCTGATTTCTCCTTTACCAGGATCTTCTGATTTCACTTCTGAGCATCACACAGGTTCACATCAACTAGATAACTCAGGGATATATGATGTATTTGAACACTACAGTCAGCTCCCTTAC
The DNA here is from genome assembly GCA_024733675.1 of Psilopsiagon aymara. Classification (NCBI taxonomy): domain Eukaryota; kingdom Metazoa; phylum Chordata; class Aves; order Psittaciformes; family Psittacidae; genus Psilopsiagon; species Psilopsiagon aymara. Next base: position 88,019 of record JANRGW010021398.1, read on the forward strand.
TTTTAACCCTCTAAAGCATAACTTTTTTTTTTTTTCCTTTTCAGCAGAAGGCAGAGCATTGCTATGTGATGACCTCTCAGTGATGAGTAAATTTATAGCTCTCCCACCCATGCAAAGGCAAAAGCAAAAATTTAATTTGCTCTCCTAAAACAGGGCTCTTCCCATTCCACTGTGTTACCACTTACCCACTGTCAGGGCCACAGTGCATAGTGTGAAAGAAAAGCAATTCCACAGTCACAGGAAATACAACAATTTGTGCTGTAAAGTACCCCAGTTATTATATCTGAATCATTTTTGTGTTTGAGCTGGAAGGAAAGGATGAGTCCCACCTCAATGAGAGCTTAACATTTGTGTACTCCAGATGTGTTGCCTGTGACGGCAGACATTTCACCCTTAAAGGGCACACCTAGCACCTACAACTGTAACAACAAACACAAGCCCATGTCTCTCACTTCCCTACCAGCTCTGCCAGGCTCAGTGACTTGGTCAAGATCTTACTCTTTACCAAGTGCCTTGAAGCCATAACCCACAAAAACCATAAAAGCTGAGTGCCAACAGGGAGACGAATGAGCAGAAGGAAATTTGCTCCCAAACACCACTGGCAATCTCTCTGTTGACATGTCCCATCTCAGAGGGTTTCCATGGTCTGATACTTTCACATCCTCCACCTCTGGGGATGGGACTGCATCTACCAGCTCTGCCCAAGTAGGTGGGTGGACAGGGCTCACAGCCCCAAGGAAAAGCATCTGAACCAGAAAGCCAGGGCTAGACAAGTCACCATGCACTGTAGCAAGCTAAGTGCCTTTTTGCAAGCATTCCTGGGACTGGGTAAGCAGGACAAACCCCATCCCTAAACCTAAGCTAAGCTCTGGCCTTCCCAGAGCAGGTGGTCATCAGGTGGGCAGGACCATGGGGGTGGAGAGCTCTGACTCCCCATTTCCTCAAAATGAGAAAGCAAGGATTGCTGTTCATTTAAGTAGTTTCAGGAGCTGGTTTCCAAGGCAGCCCCACAAGCAGTTGCACAGAGAGGACTGCAGGATCACAGGCTGCAGCAACTATCAAGAGAGAGAGAAGAGGGCAGTTTGCATAGGGCCTTTGTGTTTCATATACACCTTCACACCTTTTTTTCCCATATCAGTAAAGGGTCCTACCACACATGAAGTCACCCACACCTCCATGGTCATTTGCCTGATTTACTGTCGGGTCATCTCAGAAAAAGCAGCATCGCAGGGGGAACTGCAAGTTTTAAAATCACTGGCTTGGGCTTTTTGATTATTATTCTGTTTCCTCTGTGGCAGATGAGCTGCACTCCCAACTCTGTGTTCTTTATTTGCAGGTGATTTTTACATAACTGTGCTATTGATCCCGAGATGGATAGGAAGCCTGGCAGCTTAAGCACTGTCCCTGAAGGTGTGAAAGCTTCATTAGATTTATGAAATTCTCCAGGATACACTGAGACTCTGCAGTCCATCTAGCAAAAAACCTATATTTTCCTCATGCTCCCATGATTTGTATTCCTTGTTGAATTATTATATTTTTATTATTGTTGTTTAAACTCAAGGTTTCTCCGCTAACTCAATTGCATGTGAAATGTAGTCAATTAATAGATGCAGAGGAGAGCTGC
>JANRGW010021401.1:0-11765 GCA_024733675.1 Psilopsiagon aymara
GGGATGGGGCAGCCACAGCTTCTCTGGGCACCCTGTGCCAGCGCCTCAGCACCCTCACAGGGAACAGCTTCTGCCTAGTATTATTCATCCAAAACCCCAACAAGAGGAGATGAGCCAACCTGTGGGCCAAGGCCCTTGGAGTCGCACTGATTCAGCCCATTGTAACTGCAGAAATAATTACAGTCATGCACATCCAAATGGGCAGTGATGTGGAGAGAGAACTCATTGCTTTGTGAGCATGTAGAGGTGAGAACACGGCCTGGTTTGGCAGACGGACTTTCTGTTTGTGTTAGGGAAGTGGATCAGGAAAGGAGACCTTGGGGGTCAGAGGACAAAGTTAAGCGTGAGAATTCCTTGATTTATTCATATTTTTAAGTCTCCAACTTTAATTTCCTGCAGTCAGTATTTGTATGCATTTGATGTGGTTTAGACATGATGGATAGAAGGGCCACTCTAATTAAAATACCCCTCTTCTTTTATCTAGAGAGGCTGCAAATCTTTAACCAGTCCTTTTGTTTCCTTTAACACATAGCACACTTAGTTCTGCTCTGGTCACGAGAATTACGTCTGAAAGGTTCAGTGTGGTTAACACTGAACAGTGAAAAATAGTGAGGAAAAGTGAAATATGATGTGAGCTTAAACACTAATCATAAGTGGAGGCAAGGAAGCAACTTGGCTTTTTCTTTAAGTCCTAAAGAACCTTTCATTTGTCTGCAGCAAGATTCCTTTTCCAGTGAAGCTCCAACTCTTCAAAACCTGGTGACAGCCCCATATCTGCTGGGCTGTTCCTGCTCCTCTCTCCCTCTCACCAATCCTTGGGAGGACCTCCAGAATGAAGGTCACTGAACCACCTTCAGTGAAGAGTGGCTTCTGCCCGTGTGAGCAGTGTGTCTCCAACAGTACTGTGACTGTATTTATTTGTGACCTCTGACTGAAATTGGTTTAATACTGGAGGATGTCACCATCACTGCTGATCTTCCATCAGTGTGAGACTCCAGCCCGGGCTGGAGTCTGTCTGGATGGACAGTGCTGACTGGCCATAACTTGAGTCCCTTTTGCTTCCTTTCCACGCTGTTCTTAGGAAGCCAGTGGGTGCGCACCAACCCAGTGACTTCCACCAGCCTGCGGTGTCTGCTGGGTGTGAGACAACGTGGGGTTGACATTTAGGAACACTGCTGGTAGCACTGTAATACTGATGTGGTTAGTGCGGTGCAGGCATAGGGCAAAAGACAGATGCCTACTCCACAGAACTGATGACCACACCAGCCCAGGGAAAAAAAGCTCCAGCCACAGGATAGTCCGCTCATAAGTGTCCAGAAAATGGGAATTCTGGTGGAGGTTTGGGAAAGTGCAGTGTAGTCTTAGAAAGCCCCAAAGACTGACTGGGGGGGATGTCAGGTAACCTGTGAACCCACTGGCACTGCAGAGAGAGTGTTGAACAGCATCTCCCGTGATTGGCGTTGGTTATGTGAGTACAACTGTAGCTCAGTCGAGGTTGAGTAACACTTTTATCCCATCCCTATCCCAATCCACAGATTCCTCCTGGCCAGGCTTCTGCTCCCAAGGGGCTGAAGGCATTAGAGAAGGAAGACCTCAACAGAAAGGAGGTTGGGGAATTCAGGATGGGGAAGTGAGAAGGTGTCCCATGGCATCACCACTGTGTGGGACAGGCAGGGTGGGGAAGAGGCAGGGGTGTGAGGCTGAAAGGGGCATGTGTGGGGATGGGGCAGCCCCATGAGCTTGCTCAGATGTGCTTCAGCCCTCATGGTGTCCTGTTTCATGGGCAGTGGTGAAGCTGTACCCTCACTCATGTCTGTCTGTGTCGTAGCCTAGAACACAGCCTCTCTGCCCCTGGAGCTACAAGCCCCCTCAGGGTTTCTGCGCACCTCTGGAGGAAAGCATGTGCCTCACAGAGTGGTGTTCTCTGAGCTGGGATTTCAGAGACCCTCTTGGTTGAAGCAGTTCTCTGAGACTCAGAAATGGTCCAGCCATAGGAGCCCTTTCTTAGGGCTAGTCTGGGTCTGAGAGACTGTGGTGTCCCATGGAGGGAGTGTGGTGTTCACCAGCCTGGAGATGGTTGTATTCCTGTGTGAATGACCATGGGCTGAGTGTCTCCTTTGTCTTTGCAGCACAAGGGCATGCATTCTCTATTGTTTAATAGCAACATTTTTATTTACCAGAGCTGTTTCTGAGCTCCATTTGTGCCTCAGTGTTTCTTTTCTCAGGCTGCAGTTTGTTTCAAGCATCAGTTTGTAGTGATCTGGCCATGACACACAATAAGCTGCCGTCTGTGGGACTGCAGCGGACTGGTGTGTTCAAAGGAGCGAGCTTGTGCCCATCACCAGGGTGGCTCCTCATCATCAGGAGGAAGGTTGTTTCCATTTGGGTGCCCCAGTAGGTGGAAGCATCAAGGCAGGAGGAGGTTTGTCGAATAGGACACAAAGTGGAACTTGCCTTTTTACAGTGTATTTTTGTTTTCTTTAAAAAAGACCATTTTGCCCCAGATTGGCCCATTTCCCATTCTTTGCTTTACCCGGCCTTCCAGTGCCGTGATTCTGCTGCTGGAAATCCTGGTTGTGTTTCCTCTCCTGACTCCCCAGGGGAGACGGTAGAATCACTGCAAGGTTCAAGCTGTTGCTATTTGCAGCTATTGGCATTTCTTTTTCCTGCTTCATGTGAGATCAGCCGTTCTATCTCAAAGTGGGAAGAGTTTGGGCAGCTGCTGGGAATGGCGCACTGAGAAATAGTGTGGTTAATCACTGGAACACCTCAGGTACGAGCATGGTGCATCCTCCACAGTGCCTCCTCTGACCCTTGGGGTCAATAGCCCGAGATTTAAAGTCATTTTGCTGTGTGACAGCAGAACGAGAAGCTAGTCAAGCAAAATTATGTTAACCCTTAATTCTATGGGGAGATTCAGTGTTTGGTAAATAAATTAATGGAAGTGAAAAAGCAGCGTCCTGTTTCATGAAACAAAAAAGACTTTTTTTCCAACAGGATTTAGACATAGCGATGTTTTTTAATGTGTCTTTTGTGCTGAAGTGGAAGAGTGAGGAACCATCTCTGCTTGCTGGATTAATCCTGCTCTGCCTTCACAACTCCCCACCTGAGTGTTGAAGCACGTTTTTAGTATTCCTTGGTGTAGGAGCAAATTGCTGTTCCTTGTGTTAGTGTCTGGTGACCCACAGCCAGCTCTCCACATGAAAGATGTCTCGTATCTTCCTTATCTGCTCTGTGGGTTTTGTTTTTAAAACAGCCCAACATGATTTTATTTCATTGTACTGCTGAGGATGCATTTAAATAAGAATAAATTATCATAAATAACATCAATCTAAATATTATGGTTAATATTTAAACTCAGAATTGGGATGTTCAGTGCTGCATTTTCCGTAGAAGCCCCTTTCCACCTCAGTTGATTCCGTGTGTGAAGTGGGACGCGGGGCACGTCAGGCACACGGGATGCAGATGGGATGGGGACACTGCGCTTGGCACATTTGAATTTCAGTCACAACATCTCACGCTGTTGCTTGTGTACAAGTTCCTTGTATTTATTTCTGTTTTAACTAAAGAACTAATTTTTTTGTTTCTCTGCTGAACCAGAGCTCTCAGCAGGCTTGGTGAGAGCTGGGGCAGTTCTTGATGTGGGCAGCAGAGCTGTCACCATTTGTGGATGGCAGGTCCTTGTGCAAGCACAGGAGTCGGTGTCTCGCTTGGGACTCTTCACACCAAGTCCAAAGGTTCGGGTCATGGTGGGTTTATAAGTGAGTTTGGAGTTTCCACTTGCACCCAGGATGCATCTGGAAAATGCCTTGCTTACCTGACGGTCATGGCATGTTCATGTGGAAAATGAGCCCCTGCGGCTGTGTGAAATGCTCGTGCTCGGGTGGGTGTTTGTCAGTGTCTGGATACGGGAATTGCTCCTGAACGTCAGTTCCTGACTCCTGGAAAACCCTGGGGTGTGCAGGATTGTGCTTCTGTGGGGCTGCGGGGCAGAAGTCCTCCCTTCTGCCACCTCCTTCACAGAGGCAGCAACTTGCTGTGAATATCTGTTATCTTCCATGACGAAAGACAGATGAATAATTGCTGCTACTTATACTATTGAACTTTCCTACAGAAATTCTCCACTGGATTAAGAACAAGCATGACAAATCTCAACCCAAAGGAATGGAGGCGGGGAGTGGTGACTTATAAGCCATGAAAAACAAAAGCTCTAAATGGAAAATGGCTTCACACCATAACACTCGGCACTCACCCTTCCACTCTTCAACCTACGTGGTCAGTACAGCCAAGAGAAAATGGGGAGCGAGTTTTTGCCTTCGCAGTTACAGTAATTACCCTGCACTGGTGCCAGATGCAGCCTGCTGCACTGCCTGCCCGATGGCCCCTCCGGGGACCGGACCATTAGAAACCAGCATCTTTCAGCTCTGGGCAGAGGGCACCCTCTGGGTGATCTGCAGATGGGAATTAACCCCTTGGGTGATTTTAGGGAGCACTGGAGGCCAAGGCTGGTGAAGGGCAGCACTTTGCTCAACAGGCTTCAGAGCCCACCAGGGCTCGAAACAGCTCTCGGAGGTTCTTTGGTGGTTCTCTGAGGTTTGGGAGGCTCCTGCCTGTGTGCAGAGAGCTGTGAACATGAGGGCAGAGCTGTCGCGGGCACTGCCGGTGCTGACCGAGCTGCTGCCCCTCATGGAGCCTCCTGAGGTTCCCCTGCGCAGGCTGAGCAGTGGCTGTGTCTGCCTGGGGTGGCAGTGGAAGGAGATCAGGGGTATGGTGAGCCCTGCTCCCACCCAGCCACCGCTGCGTGCTTCCCTGGCCCTCAGCCCTGCCTTCATGCCACAACGCTCACAGTCTCAATGTCCTTGCTGGTGGTGGTAGCGTGGTACAATGGTGCCCGTGTTGGTAATGTAGTACAATGGTGCTCGTGGTGGTAACACAGTACAATGGTGCTCATGGTGGTAACATATTACAATGGTGCCCGTGGTGCAATTTTCCCACAAGGCCCCCAGTTCACCCTGACCTCCCTGTGAGACCATTATCTCTGTGTTTTTCTCCATAGAGCTCAAGGGGTCGCAATTCCAGAGGGGATAGAGAAGCTCCTGGCCCTGCGTCAAGAGGTGCCACTGAGGTGATGAGAACATGTCCTTCAATCACCACACCATGGCCAAAATGCTGGATGGGGGACAGGAGCACTGCAGGAGGTGGTTGGGGTGGGAGGGCTCCCCTGGTGCGGGCTGGAAGAGTTAATGAGAGGGGATGCTGGGCATGGGGTTACTTTGTGGGGTTTCAGCTCTGAGCAGTACCTGTGACCTGCTCCCCATGTCTTGGGGCCAGAGTCACTATTTAAACCTTGGAGGACTATATAGAAAAAAAGTGTTTTCTTCTTGAACTACTACAAAAAACAAAGAGCAGTTTCAGCACTCGCCTCCTCTTTCGGGCTGGATGGGATCCTGCACTTTTTTTAAAGAAAACAAAGCATATTTCAAATACAGGCTTTCTTTTAGGCTTTTTTTCCCCTTCTAGTTGCGTTCTGTTTGCTGACAGAAGTTTGGGAGCCCTGGGGAAGGTACATCTGCCAATGATGATCTCGGCTCTTTGTGAAGGGGGAGCTCAGGTCCCCTCGCTGCTGCTCCTTCCCCACCAAGGGATGCTGAGCGATGGGGTCCTGGTACTGCTTCCTCCCAAGACGACAGTGTCAGGAGGCCAGCTTAGGGAGAGATGGCTTTAGGTTGGATCTCCAAGCCCTGATCTGCTGTCCCAAAATCCTGTCTCCTCTGGCAGCTCCAGATACTCTGGGCAGATGTGATGCCGTGTTCAGTTAAAGACTAAGACCACCACTGCCATTATTGTGCACAGGCTTTAAGATGAGCCTTTCAGATTTATTCCGTGATTTCTGGGACAGTTTAAGACGCTTCATTATCCTCTCAGACCTCCTTCGCCTTTGCACTTTCCTTCAAATGTTTGGTGAGGACTGGAACAGCAGCTCCTATAAACTAATACAGGACAAGGCTAATAGGGCTAATAAGTTGGATGGGGCTTGGAGCAAGCTGCTCTAGTGGAAGGTGTCCCTGCCCATGGCAGGGGGGTGGAACTGGATGAGCTTTAAGGTCCCTTCCAACACAAACCAGGCTGGGATTCTATGAATGGCAGTCATGGACACACACCTTTGCATGCTTTTGACTAGAAGGGCTGGAAGACCTGACTTTTACTCCTGGAGAAACTGAGGCAGTGAAATGATCCATCTTGTGGCCTGTGGGAATGTCGGTGGTAAAGCCCCAGGTTCTGGAGATAGGCCTCCATGACACAATGGCTGCAGAAGGGATGTGTTAGAGCCCTGTCTTGGTGTTAGCTTGACATTAACCGCTAGGCAAGAAGCTTGACAACCGGCAGAAAGCAGACCCTTCACAGTGCCCTCCTGGGCCATGTCAGAGCAAGATAAATCTGGAGTGATTAGTGTTTTAAATGTGAATTCTCAGCAAATAGATGAGCTGCCTCCATCTGATAATTGGCTGTTTGGAAAGCGAGTGCAGAGCATAGACACTTCTGGAAGTCATCAAACCCATCCTATCCCATGGAGTCCCCTGGGCTGAGCTTGTGTTTACAATATCAGACAGGAAAATATCAATGGATATTTTCTGATCATTCCTTCTATCCAGGCAGCAGCGACACTGGGGCCTGTGTGCAGGGCTGGGGTGTCTTTGCTGCCGGTGGAGGCTTGACCCCCTCAACATCCCTTTCTTGCTGTTTTCAATCATCTTGCTCCAGTTGTGTGCTGAGCTTTGACAGAGCCCGAACATACCATGAAGAGTTTGCCCCTGGTGCTACAGGACCATCAGCAAGGAAGACAAGCTTCTGCCAGGACGTGAGCTCCACTTCTGCCCTCATCCCTTCCCTTGGCTGCCTTGGTGTGCAAGCGAAACACGGGTGGAAAGGATGGAGGTTATAGAATCCTACGCTTGTTTGGGTTAGAAGGAATCTTAAAGGTCATCCAGTTCCAGCTCCCTGCCACAGGCAGGGACACCTTCCACCAGACCAGCTCCTCACACTGAGTGAAGCTGCTGACAGTATTTCTTGCTGCGATTTAGAAGCATTGCTGGGTTTATGCACCAATTATCTTAAGAAGTTCTCTTGAATTATCCTGACCCTTAGTCACTGGCTATAGGCCAGACTAAGAAGAACCTTTCAGGGGACAGTCATAAATACTTGATCGTAGTTCACCACACTGTTCGTTTCCCCCAATCTTTGCCTCTCTCCCTTCTTTCCTGTGATCTTCTCATCCACAAAGATCCCTTTGTACCTTTTCTGCTGAAAGTCAGTGCTGGATAATTGGCCAATTTCCTGCACGCTGGCACTTTTGTGGATCCATTGTACTGGGGCTCATTCTCCTCGCTGTGTGTCAAGGCTGTCTCCACTGGTGCAGAGTGGTGGCAAGACCCAGCCGCGGCTGCAGGTCAGCTCCTGAAAAGCACTGTGCAAAAGGCAGTGCTCCTGCAGCAGGAAACATGGGATCCGCTGAGGGATGGTGAGAGCAGAGCTCGAGGGGAGCATTGGAGAAATCTCGAGGTGATTGGGATCAGATTGCTGGGTCCAGCCTTGGGTAACCATGGGAAAAAATGCAAATTGAGCTGGAAGCCCAATCCCCCGACTGTGTGTGTAAACTCTCCTGGCATCCCACATCTCCTCACTGGAAAGCTGGTATTTTTGGATTTATGACAGATCCTGAAGGCCTTAAAACTGTTCTGACATGAGCCCAAGCTATTCTGCTGTCTTAAAAAATGAAACCTTAAATGAGAACTGAAACTTATTGAGCTATACTTCAATTACAATATAGCAGAGGACTTTAACATGTGCGTGGAAAGAAGCCTGGAGGAAGGGGAACAAACCTGGACCTGGATCAGAAACTGGAGCTTTGCAGAGGCCCTACAGTGGTTCCCTCTCTCTGGAGCTGTACCCTGGAGAAATCAGCTTTGCATGGGAAGCCATCACTGTCCAGCTGTGAAACCCAGCTGAAATGTAAACTCCTCTAAAGTGTTCACGGGTGGTTTGCATCTGTAACTGTGTGTGATTAGCTTTAATTGCACAACGGCAGCCGGCACCGTTGCCAGCTCTTCCTTCCTTACCTAGACCCATGGATTCACTCGCTCCCACCGTGGTTTGTCTTTGACTTGAGCCCATTGTCCTCTGTGTGGGTTCTGCAGCAGGGGCAGCGGGGGCTGAGCTCAGGGTTTCTGGGCAGCAGCAGGACAGGAAGGGTTAAGGGTATTTGTGATCCCTGTGGGCGCTCATCAAGCCCACACCAGTGAGACAGCTCACCTGGGGCTGGGGAGGATGAGCTCGGGACTGGAGGTGATCATGAGCCCAGGCTGTCTGTAATAGGATTTTCCTGATGATTTGCTTCCCCTGTCATGTTGGTTCAAATTCCTCACAAGCCATACTTTTCACAGTCTGGATTTTCTCTCATGAATTTCTCAAGGGGCTATCTGGAGGGGAAACTATTTCTCACCATAACAAACAACCAAAGCCTTCATCGTTAAAAAATAAAGCACTAGCATGGCCCTACAATGGACCCCTTTGTCAAGTCACATCTGTTTAGATCGCCAGAAGTTATAAGCCTTTACTTTTGAAAGTTAACTTTCTTTTATCAAAATAGGAGAGAGGGCTGCAAAATACCCTGAAAAAAGCTGAGGCATGTGACAGTAATACACAGAAAACTCAAATTGCCTCTATAGACATTCTGGACTTCGTCTTTTCCAGCTGAAGGTTCTGACGGCTCCATAGCACCGGTTGTAAAAACAGTGTGAAAACCCCAGTCTGGCCTGCTGGACAGAAAGCCTCTCATTGCAGAGCTCATACAGATCACCTTGGCGTTAGCCCCAAAGTTTAAAATGTGGTTCACAGAAGCTGTCTGCCAGAAATGATCAAATTGCAGAGCAACAGGATTCACTGGGGAGTGATATAGAATACTGCGTGAGCTGTGTTTGAGTATTTGAAGTGAGTAACCTGCAGACATCGGTGCCCAGGTACTAGAAGTGCCGGTGCTCCCCGAGGAAGCTCAAGGTGCTGCTGTCCTGCGCTAGACTGGTGGACAAGCACACGGAGGTCTTGCAGCCAGCGTGTGCTGGTGCTGCCCACCACCTGCGGTCCTGCTCTCACTCAGTGCCTTCTCCAATGCTTCTCTTTCCCTTTCCTACACCAGCCGCCTTTCTGCAGGTGAAAGACACCACCATGAAGGAGGCACCAGTGCATCCCATCTCCATCCTTGGCTCAGACCTCTCTTTTGGAAGGAGGCCACCTTCCTCTGAAAGAGGGGCAGGATTTTTCAAGGCAGCAAGCCTTAGGACAGCTCTCAGTGGATCATAAAGCTTACCTGCATGCTTTGGAAAATCCAAACTTTGGGCTAAATTCATCAGGTTTGAATTCCAGTAGGTCTCTGAAGCAGGGCTGCGGGGAAGGCCCAAGAGGCATCAAGGTTCTGGGGGTGCAGATGAGCTCACTGTGAACTGTAAGGGTCTGAGCTCTTAAGACAGAAGTATTTTGTGAAAAGTCCTGTTCTCTGCCCGAGGCCACACGAGTGCTGCAGCTGGACAGAGTGGGGCCAGGAACAGATCTGCTTTCTGCTGGGCTGGTTGACACACAAACTGTGCTCATCCTGTTTCCCCAGCATCTCTTAAACCATCTTTGCTGCATCACCACAGGTTTCGCTGGTGGTGACTGAACCATCCCCAGCCTTCCATAGGGTCACAGCACTGGTTTGGGTTGAAGGGACCTTAAAGCTCATCCAGTTCCAGCCCCCTGCCCAGGCAGGGACACCATAAATGCTTTCTGGACTGCACAGTCATGCCAAATATGCAACTGTCTGGGTAGAGATGTACAAACAAGGTGTGCCTGATTCCTGCATGTAGTTACCGTAGCAAGTGCAAACAAGCACCAGGAATTCAAACACACGCAGGAACAGACATCCAAATTAGCAAAGAATTTCTGAGCACAGAGACCTGATTTGAGCAACAAGTCGTGGCATCTGCACATGTAAATGATGGGTGCCACTGCATGTGGGTTTTGAAACTCTATTTCTAAGGAATACAGGTATTTCTATATATTAGACCACGAAATTTATCTGAGTTCTCCTTTTTAACCATGGTGATGAGATCACTGGAAAAAGAGCTACCCACTACACATCACCCTTCCTCATTTTGAATACCCATGTGTTAAACATCACACAGTGCTCGGTTCAGAGCTTGGATACCTACAGAAAACAAGATCCAGAGATGGAGGTGACGGGGTAAGAGAACTCACAGCCTATGGAGCCATCTCTTAGATGTCAACCATAAAGAGATGGGAAGAACACAAACTAGCTCCTGAGCTCCAGAAACCTCCAGGTTTAGAGGTCATCAATCTGGAAAGGACACTTCTTCCTCTTTGCATCACCCACACCCTTGTCGCTGTTAGCTGTCAATAGCCTCTGTGCTATCCTGTGGGGCTCTGGTCTATTTTTGGGCCGCTGCATTTTAGCCAGTATTGGTATGTGCATCATACCTCACGCTCTTCCCTTACAGAGGGAAACAAAAGGACTCCTGTGGGCTACCAGACCCTGAGCACTTGCTGGTGGCCAGCCCTGTGCTCCAGCTGCAAACTCACCTGTGGCAGGAAGCATCAGCATTACCACTTTCAGATGCAGTTTAAAGTCACACCGACCCCATCACAAGAGCAGTCTGAGGCCATGGAGAGCCTGCTCTCTGCTGTGTGCTTTCCATTATCTGCTGGTTGAGTTCCTGGGTGGTTGTATTCAGCATCACAGAATCATAGAATGATTTAGGTTTGAAGGGACCTTAACATCATATAGTTCCACCCGCCACCTGCAATGCACAGACAACAATCACTGCTGTCCATGCTCCTCTTCTCTAGCAGGAGTCACGTTTTCAGTTATTACTGTGCTCTTCTGAAGAGGAAATGCTGTTGCCATTTTTGGAGCTTCTAAAGAATCGTATTTTTCGACATCTGTTTTAGGACCTACCGTGGAAAGTGGTGTTTAATGAGCAGGTTCTCACTGCCACAGGCAGCTGAACCCATGTTAAAAAAGACAAACTACATTGAGATGCTCTAAGCATGCAAAAAGGGATTTAAACATAAAGAAGTGGAGCAAAATAATTTGTCTCTTTGCAGGGCTACGTGCAACACAAACGAGTTCACTGCATTGGTTTATCGCATCAGTCACCAAAGAGCTGTGTCAGCAGGAACGTGGGAGCAGCGTGTGCTGGGCTGGGTGGAAGAACACCCTCAGCTGACAAAGAAAGGGGATGAGGAGTGACATGGACTTGGGCCTTCACAAGCCGAGCACCCTCAGGGGCAAAGCCTGTAGTTTCTTCATCATTCCCTTTTTCCTTGTCACTTTACTCGTGTAAAAGCAGCCTGGGGATGTTGGACATCACCCTGCTGTAATGCTGAATAGCTAAATTGCATTACAGTTTAAATGTAAAGTGCAGGTACCTGGCACTGGTGAATGCATCTGGGTTAATATTTTCTCATTATTTTTTGCAGGCATTTATGGATCTCTCTTTTAAGTCCCTCTCCAGTGCAAACTCTGGAACTGTGTTAAGTGCTGCTGTTCCCTCACCTGCTGCAGTGGCACGAGTTCACAGCGTGTTCTATTGCTAGGACAAGGGGGAATGGCTTTAACTGCCAGAGGGGAGACTGAGATGAGCTCTTGGGCAGAAGCTCTTCCTGTGAGGGTGCTGAGGCGCTGGCACAGGGTGCCCAGAGAAGCTGTGGCT
>JANRGW010021404.1:0-12910 GCA_024733675.1 Psilopsiagon aymara
GCTCTGCACTGCAGCCGCCCCTCTCATCGGCTCTGCCTGGTGCCGGGGCAGCCAGAGCAGAGCTCCCGGAGCGGGCCCTGACCCTGAGGAGAGCACTCCCCATCCCGCCCGCTGCCCGCTCGCACTGCCGGCGCCAACCGCCGCGCCAGGCCCCGAGGCTCCCCAGCTCCCTTGGACGGGTTCTACCCGCTCAGGGCCGGGCCGTCCCTCCTGGTGCCGCCCCTGTGAGTCCCCTCTCCAGCTGCCGGAGCGGCGGCTCCCGGGCAAGGCCTGGCGACGGCTTGGGCCGCTCGCGGCGGCTCTCGCCGCCCAGAACTGAGGCCCCGGGACGAGGGGTTTCCCTTCACTCGGGGGCTGAAGGCGCCTCTCTGGAGCTACTCACCTCGGCAAGTGGCATACAGCAGTTAATAGTAGAAGATTCTGTTGTAATGGAAGCAGTCAAAAGGACTAGAGAGCATGACTTATGAGGAGGTGCTGAAGATAGGTTTATTCGGCTTAGAGAAGAGGAGACTAAGTGGTGACTGTCTACAGCTGTCTACAGCTTCTCATAAGGAGCAACAGAAAGGGAGATGCTGATCTCTTTTTTCTGGTATTTGGTGGCAGGGACGCGTGGGAATGGCTTAAAGCTGCATCAGGGGAAGTTCAGATTGAGTATTAGGAAAAAGTTCTTCCCTGAGAGGGTGGTTAAGCAGTGGAACAGCCTCCCCAGGGATGCGGTCAAAGCTGCCATCGCCTCAAGCCTGTCAGTGTTCAAGAGGTGTTTGAGCAATGCTCTTAGATATATGCTTCAACTTTTAAATTGCCCCGTGTGACCCAACAATCCTCATGGGTCCCTTCCAACTCAGGAAATTTTATAGCTTTGGAATTTTGTTTTGGTCAGCAAACCTTCCCGTTAATAATGTCAGTGACTTTTTCCAGAGATCTGCAGGACTAGGCTGAAAGAACAACCCCTTCATACCTATGTTGTCTGATTTCTCGTTTCTCAGTGTGAGCATGAGACTGCTCAGGCAAAGCTGGTTTGATTTCTTCCAAATCAGCTTTCTTCCCTCCTGCTGTGGCTCTGTGATGTCCTTGTGAGTGGCAGGCACAAACTGCTTCCCATGCAAGACAGGGTGCTCTAATCCTACCAGACTCATCTGTCACAAGCTCCAAAGAATGCTGGTTTCTTTCTACTGCCGTCAACCAAACTGCACTAAAACAGTATTCTTACTCCACCAGGCGTGTCTTCACGGCATTTGACCCTGTAAGGTAACACACATACCACATCTATGGAAAAAGTCTGAACCAAGCTGATAGCACTTCAGAAAAAATAGTGAACATGAAGGTTTTTTTAGGGCACCACTCCTATAAATGTGCAAGTATGACGCTTGTTTATTGTGACAGAGGAGCTTGCAATACATTCGTAATTTAAACTAAGTGTCTCATGGAGGCCAGTAATGTTTAGTTGTAAGGTGATCCTTTCCTTGCTACTCAGTAGCAATATTTTCCTGACTCCTCAGTAGCCCAGAAACATTACAATTTCATTTTGCTAAAGATTACAGGAAAGATAATGTTCCCTCTTTGGGTATATATATTAGGGGGAAAAAAAAAACAAAACACAAACACCTTTCTTTGCAGTTTATTGCATTTCCTAAAACTGAAGTGATGAGGGTATAACTCTGCTTCTGTCCCATTTTTCCAGAACATAAAGCTTAGTCTGCAGACACATTTCAAGTACATTAATCTCATATCACAGCCCTTCAACATAATTTCACATATCATGAATATTTGTGCATTAAAGCTATTGGCTGTGTTTCAGTGAAGATATTCCAAATCAGTGTTTGACAAGGACATTAATAAATGTACTACAATGAGACAATCAGTACTGGCTATTTATGCATTTCAAAACTGTAAACAAATCATATAAATAATATATAATTTGTGGCAAATCAGAAAAGCTAAATAAGTATCCATGAAAATATTTAGATTTACACTGTACAAAAATTCAGCTACCAGAAGCACTAAGAAAAAGCAGTGTACTGATTTTGAAGATGACTTTACTGTAAAAGCTAAAAACCAAGCTCAGGTTATTCCATTTTGAGTTGAGGAAGGTGTTAATTGAGATTTAAATCTATTAACACATACAGTTATCTCAGTTCAGCTGCCTTAACATAGGCATCAGATGTCACTTGAGATATCCAAAGGATTTGGGATGCTAGCAAGCTGGTGGCAGATGAGACAAAATCTCCTGGAGGCACATGCCCAGTTGAACTGGCAGCTGTACTCAGTAGGTCCCTAGGGCTTCTGAAATGGCATCAGATGGTTGAAAATTGGATCATGCCCAGGAACATTGAAATTTCATTTTGCTAAAGATTATAGGAAAGATAACATTCCCTCTTTGGGTCTTGCTACAATAGGAAAAAAAAAAAAAAAAAAAAAGAAAGTAAGCATAACTGTCAATTAAAACAGTTCAAAGTTCTGTTTGAAGTCTACTTCTTTGAAGCTTCTGGTGTTGGTATTGTTGAGATCCACTTTTAACCTCAGTGAGTGATGTTTCTTCCACTTAAGGCAATGGCAGGTCTTCTCTGCTCCTTTTAAGATACAAGACCAGTGATAGGTATTAGCAGCAGGGTATATGATAGCTGCATTTGTTTGGCAGAGGGTGTGAAGGGACTAGATTTGGTGAGCGAGTAGGATACCTGACTGAGTGAAAGGCAAAGCACACGCAGAGAAATGGAGCAGGATTTTCCGTTCCGTGGAAGTGTCTTCCAAAGGAGATCTCTCAATAGACCAAAAATACACACCTTTTATTAATCTAGCTAAAGGCTGCTGTAGCTTTCTACTGGCCTTTTTTGCTTTGTTTTCTTTCCCTTCCTCAAAATAATGGCCTCTCTTGGAGGAAGTTAATTCCAAAGGCATTTGCTGTATATTTGCCTACATGAGAGGCAAAGTCTCAAAAGCAAGGTTGAGATGTCTAACTTGACTAAAAGCTCTTCCGAGGCTCAGCTTGAAAGTATAGGAAAATTCAAGCAATGTAGTTAGACTCCTCTTTTTCTGAATTCTTGTGGAGGAGAGACCATATTCTACTGCTTGTTACAAAGGGAAACTGGCCACAAAACTTAGGCAGTATTAACTGCTGCCAACACTCTTCCAGTGGTAGGATCTCCTAGACATGTCCCATATTGTTGTCATGAGGAAACAGAATCAATATGTGAAAATGAAGACTTCGCATGCAGGAAAGTTGTTCTGTAGGCACCAGGCCTGTGACTCCGTTGTCTGTATCTGACATTGGCAGAGTACCAGAAGCCCAAAATGTGAAGCATGCCTCTGAAATAAAAATATCACTTAAATGGTCTCTTAATGGCTTCAAAGAAAACAGAGCGTGCAAAGTAGCAACAAACAGAACATTCATATTTTTGTCCACTGGTAAATTTCATCAAGTTTACAGAAGAATCTTGCTCAATTCTGCAAATATTATGAATATTTCATTCCAGATCAGCTGGATAAGAGCTTTTTTGTATTAATATCAAAGTGCACTTGTATGCCATGTGGACACTTTTGACACCTACAAATAAGACATTAATAAGGTGCTTTTTTATGCTCAGTTTTAACCAATGACATTTGCAGGTAAATTAATTTAAAGTTTTCACATTACAAAAGTGCATTTCTGACATGAAGGAAAAGTACACCCACATATGAAGTTCAACAAGTTCTAATGATCTAAACACCCTAATATTAGCACAAGTGATGTAGTGCTAAGTTTACACTAGGATAGACGTGATAGAATGGGCAAAACCTCGCTTAATGCCATATAGTACGTTACTCAAATTATGTTTCTAATCTGTAAGTACATTACATCATGAGTCATTCAAAGGAAAGGGCAGAGTTTCCTGCCCAATTCATTACAAAAAGAAAGTGACATTTAGAAGTTAAAATCTGAGAAATGGGAATTGTATCTCATAAGTAGAGTTCTTTTTTCTCATGAGAATTCTTTTATTCAAATAAAATACTAGAATTCTATCTCTCTAACTGAAAATTGTCAAGCTTGTTTCTTAAAGGTATAGGACATCTGAATATAAGAGTCACCAAAAATAAAATGTTAGCTCCTCATATATTATTCAGCATAGCTTTATTTACATTATTTGGGAAACTAGAGAAGGTATAGAAGAATTTCACATGGAAGGGAGGTCTTCTGAGTTTATTTTTACTGTTGTTTAAGTACTAGCTTATACCTTGGAGTGCATCTGAACAGCAAACCCTATTACAGTGTGAAAAATATTATAGAGAAGATACCAAGTCGGCACTGGAAAGAATTACCACACACCTCCTTTAGTTTACATAGACTAAACACTTCTGGTGTTTATGAAGGAAATGAAAGGAAAGTCTGGCCTTTCAGACCATTACCATAGTCAGATAATATAAAATGTGTATCCAGTTCTAAGCACTTAAGTACATATGAGTTTTAACAAACACAGTGAGTTTTGGGGGTTTTTTAAAGAATATTTAACAAAAGCCTACTAGTATTTGCCGCCTTCTCACCAAGTGTGTGTCATTGTTCCACTCTAGCCCCCTGACCAAGTTTGCCAGGTTGGTGATTTAAAAACACCAACTAGTCTCAGAGGATGAAGGAGACAAATGTGATCTTGTTAATTTTGTCATGTCTTTAAAAGTCAAAACTAAGCATGACAGAGAAACTAATTGAAACCCAGAGGGCTCCTTTCTGTACAGTCATGGCTCGCAGCCTGCTCCATGGTTTTTGGTGATGGACAGAACACCAAAAACATGAATTGAACTTCAGTTCTGAGCATGGAATGAATAGTCCAGCTGACTCCTCTGTGTTAAACAGGGGTTTAAGAGATCAAGACAGCAGATATCTGATGCCCACCTACAGAGCAATAGCAGTAGTTTTCCAGACAATATCTATGTATTTGAAAAATGGTTTACAGAGCAATTAGTAGACACTTAGGACTAACGGGCCAGCCATACGTCAGTAGTTTGGCTTTTTATTTAGTTCAGAGCAAATGGGAGATTTATCTGAGATTTAACAATCTGGTGCAACAGCTGCTTTACCATAACAAGCTTTGTACTACAAACTTTGTTTAAACATCTTGGAAAAAGTGACAAATAACAACCCATCTACTCCTACCCCACTGCTCAGTGACTTTTTAAGCCAAACCTTAGTTTTGCCTTGCTACAAGTTGTCAGGCCTCATTGCTATAGGAATAAAGCATCTACAAATTGAGAAAAGTGAGTGGTATCACTGCATGCCGGTAACATCATGACACTATAGAGAGCTGTACAAGAAACAGGGGTGGCACGGCAACTGTGTTCTCAACTGGAATTTCATTATTTCCCTATGACTGGCTACAGATGCAGACGGTTTAACCACCCTTGGCTTTCCTGCACCCCAGGAGCAGGCGCCAGCTCTGCTGCCTCACTGAGGCTACTGGCTTTGCCTGCAGTGGGATTGGGGACAGAGGCTGGCTGCATGGAGTGACGATCCAAGGAAAGGGATGAGGGACACCCGGGGAAACTCCTGGCATCTCTCAGGCTTAGCATCACTTAGATTTTTTATTACTATTCATTTCTGTAGGATAAAGCCAAGCATCTGAAGAGGGAGGAACTTCTATTTATATGGCCTCTGTAGAGCTGTCCCTGTATTATTTGGCCAAAAATCATAATTTTCCTATGGCAGATGCTTATCACTAACTTGATTAAACTGATGCTTCTATTACAACTACAATAAAAGAATATTAATACACAGTCCTAATATTTCACTTGAATCTATACAATAAGATCTACAAGCTTATAGCTATGAAATTCCTACAGAAGAAAAAGAGGTCCACTTTCTTAGTCCATATGCACCAGATACAAATTTTATATTATGCGTGTAAAGTGCCTGTGAGGGTGGAAGAATACATACACAGTGACAAAATGTGAAATTATTTATCTGCAGCTATGACAGTTGTGTTAAAAACCTTCTGATAGATAATGGAGCTCTGTGAAAGTTGTGCACTGTGCCTTTCCATCATTCTCACCCACATATCCCCCATCCTGAAGGCAAAGGGTGCCACCATCTTTACAGAATATGGAAAAGGCCATAAGGCTGGGTGGATACAGCCTGTTGGATGCCTGATTTTCTAGCTAGCTTTGCTCCATGAACAAACTTTACACAATTTAATTTAAGGTCAGATACAACTGGAGGTCGTGATTCCTCTTTTAAGCTTTGCTTCATTTGGTTAAGCTAATTCTTAAAAATAGTAATACAGGTATTATAAACTAAAGCCATTATAAAGCATAGATTGAGCATGACACAAAACTATACATTCTTTACAAAATACTTAATGACAACCAAAAGAAGACCCTGAACTTTGTCTGCTCCTTGTCTAAATGTTATTTTTGCATGTTGCACAACTTTTCTTCCTGTTCATTCCTGTTGGAATGTTCACTCACTGACTTTTTTGTCCTTAATGCAGCTCTCCCTGTAGAAAACGAACTGTTGATTTTGAAAAAATTATTTTGCAGTTTTCCATTTCTTTCAAACCAAAAAGAGGAGGAAAGTTGAAACACTAACTATAGAATTGCATACATTTCTAGAATTGAGTTGTACCTGTTGCGTCTGGTTCAAAGGCGCTAGCTAGGAAAAGTGCAGCAATGCTGTGCTAGCTTTGAGAAGACTGCCCTCTGATGCTGGCAGGAGGTATTTCTTTCTTCAGTCAGGTAATCTAATAACCAGGATTTATGAGAGCAAAAGGCAAAAAAAGACTATTTGTGCTGCACAGAGAATTCTTTTGAGCTGAGGTCACCAGATATACTTGTTGTCTGGAGAGAAGTACAAGGACTCACACAGTCTGTGGAAAATTGGTTTAGTGGGAGAGCTACAGCACTACCTCTTATGCATATGTATATCTGCCTTCCATAATTTATTTTTTTAAGCCCTTTTGAACTCGCATTCCAGGTATATATCATACTTACAGGACAATTCCTAGCTCACATAGACCCTACTTATAAAAGCATTTAACAGTGTGCAATTACTTTTCAGTGTCTAACAACTCGTTTACAAAATTAAAATCCTAGAAAGTTGACTGTACTGAATTTCCCAAATACACAAACTTGCCTTCCTTTTCAGTCCCATACATGTCCATATATGGTTAGAAATGGGATTAGAGATTGCCAGATGACTCATTTTAACAACTTCGAGGACAAAAGCAAAACATCAGATTATAATTCGGACTTCCTGAATCTAATTATGAAAAGGAACCGGTTTATGCAAATCATCTTCCTACTTTAAATTACAGAATAACTCTCCTGAGGACCTGAGGCAGTAAACCAAGGGAGGAACGCTCAAAGTATACAATTTGTGTGATGCTGAAAGGAAGGAAATGCAACAGTTCTGGGGTTTTGTTTCGGACTGGGAGGGATTAATTCTTCCTGTCAACTCCCTCTCCTCTTTCTAAAGCTCATTAATACCTTTGCCAGTAAAATGGGGCTTTAAAATATTTTCAGAACTGACAAAAATAAGCCTGTACCTATCTCACATTGGATTATGTAGGGCTTGAAAAACAGAAGGCTATAGATCTGCTTTTTAAACGCACTTCTGAGCGCATGTACAACATCCCTCTCCCCACTTCCCACTGTCTCCTCCACCTACCCCCCAAAATAAGGAAACACTTTAAAATGGAAAAGACAGAAGAAAAGGAGAAGTCCAGCAGAATTATGTAACTCTTTTTTTAAGCATCAAAAATTAGAATATCCAGGAAGACTTCTGTATGAAAACAGGACAGTTAATCAGTAATGCCTGACTAACCCATTAAAAGTGCAAACTGGTATAGGAAAAAGGCTTTTTGAATTTTGCTTAAATCATGTGAAAATGAAAAGTAGACCCTACTTAAAAAAAAACACTCCAGATTTCATACTGTGCATTTTTACACAGATTAATTAAGAGAAGCACAATAGAAGGGCCTACTGAATTGAAAGGACTCTGTTTAAGTCAGCATAAGTGTCCTTCCCTGGCCTTGTCTCTCTCCCAAAATCTGAATGAGTATTGAAGAGTTACAACCACACAAATACATACTTGGTCTGCCAGCAGGAAGCACTTTAATGGCATTCACATTCCCATCAGTGAAATTGTAGAGCTGTGTAATCTGCTCTCTCCATAGTTATTTTTTATTATTATTATTTTGGAATGGGTTCAAGGGGAAAGTAGGTCAAAACATTTGAAGAGCGATTGGCTTGCATTTTGTACATTTAGCAAATTTGGTTGCCTGAATAATCACTGTCAGCAAAATGTTCTCATTGCATGGTCATCCTTACAGAGTTGCAGCAACTCAGTTTTAATGCAGCTGTAATGGATTTGCTGTGCTTTTACCTATGTAAAATAAATATTATGGTTTAATTTGCAGCAATGATTTTGGTATTAGTTTTCTACATCTCTATCAAAAAAGGGAACTTGTGACAACCTCAAGATCCTGGGAATCAAGTAGATGCTTGAAATTTCAGCTCCTGCATTTTAATGTAAAATCAGTCAATAGCAAAATGCAACTTCAGAACTTTTTTTTTTTTTTTTGCAGTACTGCCAAGACTCAGTAGTACAATGTCCACCATCTTCATATACCAAATGTTCTTCTGGAGCCAGCACTGTCTTGCACAAGGTTGGGTGATGGCAGCAATGGACTGGCTACAAAACTAAACAACCTCAGTGTCATAAAAGAGGGTCAGTTGTAGACCAATTTCCTAAAAGACACTTGCTTAGTGCATAACACGGAATAAAGTAAATAGATTTCTAGAAGACATGAAGCACTAGGTATCACAGCTGGATTAGAAGGATTTGACATCTATACAGAATCACAGAATCAACTAAGTTGGAAAAGACCTTTACCATCAAGGCGAACCTTTACCCCAGGACTGCCCAGTTCACCACTAAACCATGTCATTGACATCTATGTGGTTTTTGAACATTTCTAAAGAGAGTGACTCCACCACTTCCCTGGGCAGCCTGTTCCAATGCCTGATCACTCTTTCAGTGGAATTTTTCCTAATATCCAGTCTAAACCTCCCAACAGTAACCTTTTCTTTAAACTAAGGATTTCATCCATTGCCGCCATAACAGTATCTTCAGTAAATATTGTCAGTTTTGCATGTCCCCACATGGACTCTAATTTAAAGAAGCATCCTTTCCATGGCAGAAGCTATTGCTGGCACATTAGATCTGTACCAGCTTTCCAGGGTAAGGCTCAGTTCTTTGCTTCATGGCCTGAGCCCAGGAAAACTAAAGACATATCTGAATCTCCATCAGCTGATATAACAGTCTAACAGTCAACCTTTTTTCAGGTATTAAGATGCTCTTTGTAGAAGACTGAACTTTGAAGGAACTGTTAAGATCCTGAAACCTCCCTTTATCATAGGCCTCACCCTTTTCCATTGAAGTACAAGCAAGCCCTAGCATGTACTAACACAAATGCAATAGAAAAAACCAACCAGCAAGACTCCCCAAACCAAAACACTCCTCACGATGTCCATTTCCATGAGGTAGATAAGAGAAAAAATAACATACAGCAGATATCACTATTTCATATAATTTGAAAAGAATATAAAGCAGTGGTAGAAATGGGGTAATCTGAGTTAAAATAGGTAATCTCTGAAGATTCAGAATCAGCAGAGTCATAGTTAATAAGGGTGACTGGCTTAAACTTTTTAAAGCCTTTGTGCATGTTGCAAGTACTGTTACTGAAGTAGATAAGAAGAGGAGAAAGAGGAAGATGATATTATCCAATCTGCAGGCTATAGATGGTACATTTCTTAAGACATTACTGGAAACAATTTTATTTCTTATAGTGAAAAAAAAAAAAGCATATGAATCTATAGTAAACACTAAATGTAGACCAGTGTCTGCAAATACATGTATTTCCACTTTTAATGTAATTCATTGCCTGAGTTTGAAACACATAAAGATTATTTGGTCCTATAAGGTTCATTCTTTACTCAGGTCTGTCCTTTCTCTTTGCTCGAGTAGTCTTCTCTCAGAAAAATAGTCTGCATAGTCAGTTGATCTATATTGATGTAAATTAGTGTGTTTGCCACATGAGGATGTTGCCTGATAACATCAATGGAACTGTTGCATTTTACACAAGAATCAGAATGATAGATTTTAAGTTTGTGATCATCTAATGATAGCTACTGCAGACCAGAAGCAACAGCATGTTACCTAGCAATCTGAAAGGCGAGCACTACCCATGGACTAATAATCTCAAGTTTAATCATTCAAGTTCAGTTGCCACACCAGAGAAAAACAAACAAAATAAAAATAATAAAAACCAAGAATGAGCACACATCCCTCCCCATTCACACACACACAAAAAAGAAAAACAGATGCCAAGAAATACAAAGACCAAGGTTAAAGGAAATGATAAGAAAAATACTTTCTTTTGGACAGGTACACATGAAGTATCTGCTTTCAAAACTGCTACCACTTTGCCAAGAAAGTGCCTGAAGGAAAGAAAATGAAAACAATGAGAAGGTTTGGAGAGCACACAGCAGTGCAGTAATGTTGTGTGCCCTCAAAACAACAAGGAAGTAATGTGAGGAGTTTTCAATACACAGATTAGTGGTCACCATTGTACCAGGTGTAAAAGATTCCCATCAGCCTGCTACAAAATTCTGAGAAGCCATGAGAAACGCAAAGGCCATGAACTCCTTGGCAGCTCAGGACCACACACCCTCTCACTAGCTCAGTGGAGGTGAATGTATATTTGAACTTTTGCAAGTGAAACACATCCAGATCACTCATTTCCATTTTGAGTATCTCCTTAACCCTTTCTTCTCTTTCCCACTTTTCTACACAATGCAGTGGAAGAATCCAAGGTCTAGCATGTTTTGAGAAAAAAAATCATATGAAAACTATGATATTCGATTCTGTGCTTTCTGATGCCTTGTGACCTTAAGCTACACTGTATTGCATGGTGTTGATATTTTAATGTCTCTAAATCCACATTAGGAGCAAACCATTTTGAAAGACATTTGTTACAGTGTTCAAGCATTTCACGCAAAGTAGCAACTGAATAGTTTCATTCAGCAACACATGGACCACATCTGTAAGGTTATGAGCGCATCAACCAAAATGGACATGGAAGGCTTTTATTATGATGAATTTGTGCTGAATTGCCCTGCTATGCTGTGTGAAATCTTGTCAAACTTTGAATGATGTCTATTACAATTTCCTGTAAAAGTATGGCACTTGGCAAATACTGACATCACGACTACCACATTTCCAGCTAGACCAAACAAGGTTAAACTGCAGAAAAAACAACAAATCATCACTAGTTCCAAACTTAGGTGAAAGTCTACAAACAAACTTGCTCCACGGATTTGCTTTTCATGTCATTTCAGCAGTACAGCTGTCTGATGACAGGTTGTTTCAGTAACTGCTGATTTAAAAAGCTCACAGAAAATGGATAGATGACCTGTGTTTAAACTTAAATCTTGCTTTTACATGCAGGTAAAGTAATTTTGTGCATCAGCTAAACATTGTCTGATATTTAAAAAGAAACACCCCTAGGACAATTGGATAATACGAACTCTGTTAGTAAGAGAAAAGTAAGGGCTGATTTGTTAGCACTCAAAACAAAAAAAAAGAAATTACTGTCATTACATTGGGGATGGAGCAAACATTCTCAAGGACAGCCAGCCTGGAAGAGAGATGGAGAGCAGAGAAACAAGAAGAAGCACCAGCAAAAAATAATTTTTTGGAAAGTCACGTTGTAGCTGTGGAGGGAAGGAAGAGAATTACAAAACCTGCTGAATCCTGTTTGAAAATGAGGACATTTGGCCAGTAATTTCCACTTGCATGAGATGCAATTAGTAGTGAAGATAGTATCACCAACAATTTAATTTCAGGTATACCAGTTTTCATTAGCAGTAATCTTTAAACAAGTTTAAACAGTGTACACAAAGAAATAAAGTCAAACAACAGCACTACATTAGGCTCAGTGTCCATTAGAAGAGCATCGCTCGACAGCTTCCTGAAGTGAGGAGGTACTGATCTCTTTTCCCTGGGATCTAGTGATAGGAAGCATGGGAATGGTTCAAAAATGCACCAGGGGAGGTTTAGGCTGTACATTAGGAAACATTTCTTTACCAAGAGGGTGATTAAACACTGGAACAGGCTACCTGGAGAGGTGGCCCATATCCCAAGCCTGTCAGTATTTGTCATTTGAACAATACCCTGAAGAACATGCTTTAACTTTTGGCCAGCCCTGAATTGGTGAGGCAGTTGGGGCAATTGGACTAGATGATCATTGTAGGTCCCTTCCTCCTGAAATATCCCATCCTATCCTATCCTATCCTATCCTATCCTAATTCCATACTGTAGTACACTGCTATAGCACACTGCAACATACTAATAACATTTTTGAAGCTGACACCAAAGCCATACATTTACTTGTTGCTTTATTCAAAATTAAAACCTTCTAAGAATATAAAAGATCTGTCAATAAAAAGAGCAGGCTTTAAAACTTCACATAGAAGTTTCTTGTTACACAAAACCACCATTGTTGATAGAGGAGTAAAAGACAAGGGAAAGGCTAAAGAGCTTCAGAGGGCTGGTTTTTTTCTTTTTGTCATTTGTCCAAAAAATTGAAAAGCCAAATTTCTCTGAAAAGCATACAGACCTAATTGCAGAAAAATGCTGGATGAGTAAGTTAAACTTTTCTCACCCACTAAGACAATTTAAAGGTTTTACTGTAGGATTCAAGTTCCATAGCCATCTCCCACAAAATAAGTTTAGATCATTTGCATGGTTAACAGACTTTTCTGGAACATCAGATCAGTGTGTGTGTCCCCATTCTCAAGCACCTGTGTTAGTTTTCACACTGCTATGTCCTCACTGTTGCAAGGTTATGACTTCATTGAAAAGATGCACAAAAAGATGCCATTT
>JANRGW010021406.1:0-28215 GCA_024733675.1 Psilopsiagon aymara
AGGGCTTGTGTCTGCCCAGCGCAGCACTCCAGCCATGTGAGCTGTCCCACCTCCTCCTCATGATTCCACCAGTGTCCCAGCTCTGTGACTGAATTTGTTCTTTCTCAAGTCAAAAGATGTTTTTGATATTTCCTGAAATAAATGGGTAAAAACAATAAAATTTCATTATTATCCTTTTTATCTTAATATAAATGAGAAAAGTTTCAAAATCAGGAAATATGTAAATGTTGTAGGTACAAAAAATACAAAATGCATATAAATTTAGAAGAAAGATAATCCATGACACTTCTCTCTCGATTTTGATTAGTTATACTTCAGTTAAGAGACTCTGAAAGCTGTAGCTGCTGAACTGTGTTAAGTGGTAGTATGAAGCAGTCTATCAGGTATGAAGCTTGTCATTTGGATAAGAATACCTGTGATGGCTTTTGCAAACGCTGAACTTGTGTTCAAGACATGTGTAACTGGCTTTTTTTTTTGGTAGTGCCTTACAGTAATTTTTTAGAGTATAAATAACTTCATGGGATACAAAGATGACAGAGTACCTAAGGAATGTTTGGTGGTTTCTGTTGGGAGTCTAAAACATATTTAGCAGTCAGGCTCCTGTTAGTCATATGATCTCAACTGAAGTCTCAGAAAGTGCTGCCACTTTACTTTTATTTTAGCAATTTTTCAATAATTGGGAATTCTTCCCAGGTTTTTGAAGAGTAAATTCTAGAAGTTAATACTGTATGTGTTAGGGAGGAAACTGAAATTAAAATAGTGGTTCTGCCAATATAACTTTACCTGAACATAAAATTGTGCATTTCAGAGTGATATTTTCTGTTCTGTTGGTGGATGAATCAACAACAGAAGAGTCCAAGGATAAGTCTGTAACATTGGTTGTTATAAAATATAGCTGTTCTCATAAAGCTATATATTTTAGCAAGGTAATTTTTGGATTGTAACCCACACAAAACTCTTTCTATACATGAAAAACAAAGCACATAGCTTAATAGTATGAATTTAATAAAATAATGCCTCCTATAGTGGAATTAAAAAATTGAAAGACCCACAGTTTCAGCTATGAAATACTCAGTAAATTCACATTACTATAAATATTCCAAATACATAAAAAGTGTAGGAAGTAAGAAAACATACTGCTAGCTGAGTAGAGAGCAATAGATGCAAGATTTTTAGCAATAGATGATCAGATTATCTGGATGTGACTGTGGATGTCTTATTACTCACAGGCAGGTAACTGGAACAATTCAAAATTAGTATCACTTAAGTAAAGATAGGTCTGTCCTGGCTCTGTATAGAAATCACTGATCTCATCCAGACTTATTATACTAACTTGCGACCTTAACAGGAAGCAGAGGTGCAAGTAGGAAAAAAGAAAAAAAGTTATTAGCAGCATTTGTATGAGCAGTAGATCTTTTAATAGATTTCTAGACAAGTGTGTACAATTATCTTGACTCAGATAGACCCTTTACTAGGAATAAAATGGCTGGGTTGAAGGCTAATTGTGTTTTGCATCTGCCACCTAATGAAATTTTGTATCCCTCAGGGTTTTCATATGATCAAGATTCATCACTTCTCATCATCTTCAATTCTGAAACCCTGGAAGCCCATGAAAGAGCTGACAGTGTGACCTAGGTTCACCTGATAAATCCTCTGAGGAATAAGGAGGACATTTTTTTTAGTCAATCAATTTAAAACTGGTTTATACTTTAAAGAACATGGGGAGGGTGGAGGTTTTTGGCATAACTGGTTTTATTACAGAAGCCACCTTGAGAATTCTGAGAAATGCTCTGACTGCTACAATCAGGGGAACAAAATCAAGTCAATGGGAAATTGAATAACACAATAGACTACTCAGTGAGGTCGTATGGGATAGAAGCTCAATAATGATAACCCCAGTTCTTTTGCACAAGCTTCCAGTACTTTGCTACCTAAAAAAAGCCCAAAATTCCAAAAACAAAACCTGCAAAAACCTCAGAACAGTTAACTTTAACTAGTATTATGGTACTTTCCAGAATGGACTTTGAAATGCTAGGTGAGAAAGTCATGTCATTTTCAAAAACAAACCTCATTGAAGAAGGGAAATGGTAATATACTTGTTCTCTCATGTCTCATAGTGTATTCTCAACGTGAAGAACGTGTTTCTTGAGCCTAGGTATCAATGAGCTGAGGAAAAAATTGTCATCGCTTTCTCTACTTTTTTTTTTTTTGAGACAGAAAAAGGATTTCTCAGCAATAGAAAAGAAGTGATGACTTGACTTCTCTAAACGGAAGATAGTCATTCTGTAAAAAATACTGAAAAAATCTGTTTCAGAGAACACCACTGCCTTCAGATGCTAGGGGGACTTCCAGATAGCAGAGCTTGAAGGGGAAATTCATATTATAACTGCTCAGCAGCGGTAATTTTTGATGAAGGAGCGGTCTGGCATGGAGGACAAAAAAGCCCAGATGCAAGAAGGAATTAAACTGGCTGAAAGTAGAGGCAGAAAGACTCCTTTCAAGGGAGTGAATTTTCTCTTGGTGCTGAGACAAGAAACAGGGCCAGTATTGTCTTGTTGAGCGCTCTGAAATGGGAGCACTTAGGGGTCTAAGCTCAGGGGCCAGGTATGGGCAGTAGATCTGGCCTGAGGGGTGGACCCACAGCCAGCCTGAGATGCCCTATGCAGCCATCAAGGGATTGATGCTGGTAAAAGATGAGGAATCTGCTTGTGATGCATCTTTATAGACACTATGTAGAATTGTGTATCATGGCGAGACTGCCAAATGTATTGTTCACCAAATTTTTGTTTTTATTTCAGTACAAGTGTATGTTTAATTTGCCTCAAAGTGTACCATAAAAATTCTCCAACAAGCTCCATGCATTTTAAGGTATGGATGGTTTTTTCAGTCCCTGGGAGGTCTGTTTAGGTGGAGTGGTCAGCATAGGAGGGACAAAGCCATTTTCAAGGAAGGGCATGAGAAGCGGAGCCATGTGCATTGATTAACTGTGTCAAATTACAAATGTTTCGAAAGATCTTCACAGTGGCCATAACAAATTCTGATCAAAGTATGTAATTTCGAATTGTGACATAAAACATGTCAGACTTCCTTGGATAAAGGCAGGCATTCAGACGTATTTACCTCCTTGCCTACTAATTGGGGTATGCCCGCAGTTCACATTGCAAGAAAGGAGCTACATTGCTGCAGCACTCTGCCCAGGCTCCTGAGCTCTAACAGCAGGGCTAATTAACTCAGGTGCATTACCACAGAGCAATGCATGTCCTGCTTTAGGAGTTATTTGCATTAATATTTGCATGGTAGTACTTGCTCTGAAGAGACATGTCAAGTCTCTCAGAGCTAACAATGTCTTTTAGGGTGGTGCGCTTCGTAATGCAGACATTCATCTCAAATATACAAGTGCCATTCTCTGTCTTCTCAGTCAACTATTGTAAATCATGTTACTATCTTTCAGACAAAAAGACCCACTTGAATTTTGTGTTGCCTAGAACATTTTTGTTTGCTTTTGTGCAAAACTAAAATTTAATTTTACACCCCACATTGTTGTAAAACATAAATAAAGGAAAAATAAATAAACCAAAAATAAATAATAAAAATAAAATATAAAACCTGATTAAATAAATGATTGAATGATACTAATCAGATCAAACATTTTTCAGCCTGGCTTTATTCCTTTTAAAGTTCTGTCAGATCTTCATAAAAACATAAGTGAAGCAGTATGGAAAAAGAAAAGAAGCTGGTGTTGCAAAACTCAATACATTTTTGTTCAGTAAAGTAAAAACTACGTCTGTGGTTACTTAATGTGTTAGTGGAGCATTACTTGACTACATTTCTTATTAGAGATGTTGATTATATATGTAGGCTTGAATTATAAAAAGCTGTGCATCAGTTATCAGTTACTATGTCTTGAGGTACATAATTTTTCAAAAGATTATGTTAGTCCTTTATCAAAAGTTCAAACACCCATGAATCTAGCTGTCAAAATATGGATGTGGTTGAAAGGGGAAAATTCGTGCTTGTTTCTTCTAAGAAAACAGTTTAATATTCTTCACGTGTGTGTGTGTATGTGTGTATGAACACACAAACATGAAAAAGTCCTGAAAACATCCCCAGGAAGAAACATTCACATGAAAAAATGGCAATGGTTGTAAATCATTCTTTGATCCAAGGCACTTTCAATCAGAAAGCTTACTTAAAATTACTGACATTTCGAATTATTTTGTTGATGTAATCTGCAGTAACACTTGCTGAGTACAATCGTAGGCCATTATATAACGAAATAACAAAATGCCATCTATAGAGAAGTTTAAGCAACTTGTAGGTTGTAAGATCTATCATGTGAGGTATGTCACATGATTGATATTTAACTGATGTTTAAAATTGTGTGAATATGCATCACTCACCATGATTTCTAACATCTAGCTTTATTACAGGAGCAGTATAGACTTTGCAGTGGGACTACCTACATCCAGAAAGTGTTTTACCCCCAGGTGCTCTGTAATGCCAGGAGCAGGCCAGCCTTCATATGGCACAGTGGTAATGTAGCATAAAGGGTCATTAGAAATCAGATGTAAGTAACTCTTTTCTATTTCACTCCTCCACCTTTCTAGCCCCTCTTGCGTTGCAGAGTTTTCTTTGGCTCATGAGTGGATTTAGACAACAAAGGAGAATTCTTAGTTAAAACCAGGCAGGCAGGGTGATTAACTACCTGTTTCCCAGTTGTTTTTATAGATGCTGGTGACAGCATGGCCACAGGTGCTGTGTTGCATTGCAGGGATGCGTGAGATGGCCAGAAAAATCTTGCCACAGATGGTACTGTCTTCAAATGCGCAAGTTTCTGTGCAACTGGGCTCAGTAGTATGCTTGAAGCTGCTTTAATATTAGAGGCCAAGATTTCAGGAAAAAATACATCATGGAGGCTGAAACTCAAATTTTTTCAGGATCACATCTGTGTTACCTACATATAATGAAACATAATGATATTATCATTAAAACCTCTCCCTAAGACACAGAGGAAAAGACAACACTGAGCAGTTTCTCTGTATGCTCATATTTATGAATTAATCAATTAGGATTCATAGCAAGGCTTTTCAGTCGTCTTGCTAGCAGAAATTGCTATCTTCATAAAGTTAGTGAAGCAAATTATAATCAGTTCATATTAACACAAATTGTATTTGGTGAGGGAAACAGTGTTAACATGGCATCTCATTCAGAAGGCATGCAAATAAATAGCTCTCTAAAGAGAAGCTAGATAGTTAGAATGGAGTCCCTGAAGAGAAAAAAAAAAAAAAAAAAGCCTTATTTTTTGTAATTGTTTTACACGTAATTGAAATGTTTGCAAAAGATAAATATATTGATACAGAATACAATATGTAGAGGAATACATGGATATAAAAGAGGATCATTTCAAAGAGTTTACTCAGCCCCAAACCCTTTTTTGTTTTCAATTAGGGACACTAGGAAGGAAATATTGAAACTCTAAAGAATTGAAAGAAACTGAGATCTAATAATGAAAGTGTTGCTAGTCTTGCTCAGGAGTGGAAGACGAACTCACTGACAGCAGCTTTAATTTTAAGGTTGTGATACTCAGTTCCCACTGTCAACATACAGAAAATGCTTTGGTTGGACTAATGTTTCAATAGATTGGAAGTTTGAATGTATAGAATGCAGACAACTTTTTGAAGATGTGAAGAAAATCTCATCTTCTCATGCTGTCCCAAAAAGGTGGTTAATATTCTTTAAAAACTGAAATTCACTCAGGAGGCTATGTTATTTTGATGCTTTCGATGAACACACCCTACTTCTACTCATGCATGAAGGGATCAGCCTGCTGTGCAATACTAGAAAGTTATTTGGATCTTCAGTAATTGATGTAGTGCATATAATATACTGGAGTACTGTACATATTATTTTTGACATGTCCAGTTCTGCCCACAGTGTGACTCAGTAGTGCAGAAGATATTATCCACAGTCATTCTATTTCAAGTGTTCAGTTTGAGGAGGTGGTGGTGGATTTCATGTGTAATTTGCCAGACCGACATCCTTGCATTTCCACCAGAGGCATTTGCTGTCTGATTAGCTTAGCAGTGCATACTCATGATCTTAGTGCTCAGTGCTCAGCCAAAGGCTTAGTACACGCTTATGATCTCTCTCTCTCTTTTCTCCATCTCTGCACCTTTTATCATTCCTTCATTGATTTAATTCCTTGGTTGATTCAATAGAATTGGAATTCTCTTGTTAGATCAGCAAATTCAGTCTTCATTTGCTTACTTCTATTCTATACCATACTCTACATTTCTAAATGATCAGTGTGACAATTTTATTTTCATAGTTTTATCTTAATGCCCACAAAAATCTGAAGTACTATGTTATGGTTTGTAATGAGTTTTCAACACATATATGCTTATATTCAGGTTTAAATACTTGTAGGATTTTAGTGTTTTTGGTTTCCCTGTTCAGAGAAGTGTAGGATAGTAATCAGGAATTATCCATTCAACATATTTGTAGAAATACAAAGATGCATTTGATTACTGTAGAAATACAGAAAAGACTATAATGATTTTACGGAATTGTTAAAATGCATAGGTTAGGAGATAGATCTTCAGATGTCTAAAATCACTTTTGCTAAAAAGCTTTACACCAGAAGTGATCCCTAATTTCATGTGATAGTTCTACTAGTCAACAAAATTTCCACAAAGGTAGTTTTATATTCAGAGAGCAGCAGAATTTCCCATAATGAAAGGAAAAAATCTGATTGTTAAATTAACGAGTTAACAAATCATCTAAAGTGCATGAACTCAATCATTTCACCTACAAAAGTGCAATCTGTACAACTCCTCAGAAACTTTATTTCATATTTATGAAATAAGCAATCTGAACTGTTTCTGACAGATCACCTTTTGCTTTTAGGTGTCTATTGAAAAAATCTGTGTTTACTTCCTCTCTCTCTCTCTCTCCCCCCACCTTCCCTTAAGCTAATTTTCTGTAATTCAAGTAGAAAATTTAAATCTGAATATATGGGAAAAGTGCTTTATTTTCATGGGTTAAACAACTGAAGAAAAGCTTGAATCTTTCTTTTTGCAGAGGTCATGCAAGTTAAAAATTCACTCCAAGAAATCTGGAAGAAATTGAATCCCCTCAAACCTGGGATAGAAAGTACAAATAGTTTATTTAGTTCTCATAGAAAACAGTATAGAGTAAGAGATATAAACCTCAGCCTAATGGAAGTCAGCAGAAGAATTACCATTAACTTTCACGGGATAAAAATTTTTTTGAACTTTCAGCTTGTGACCCCTCTGTACATATAGCAGCAACTTAATCCTTCTTATATTTCTGAAAGCAGAGGAAGTAGTTTTGTCTTCTGTTTTGTACATGGAGAAACACAGAAGTATTAAAAGCACATCTAACTGCTGCAATACAGGTAGCGGCAAATTAGCGGTGGGGTAGTACCATGCAGAGGAATTAACTTTAGCCCTGGGAACAGCAACTATATACATGTGCTTATACAGCCCTTCTGCCTCTGGGGATGAAGGGACAGGCAATTGCAACGCAGCAACTACTCCTGAACTAGTTTAAAGATACTTGCTGTGTTTCATTCACCCAGTGATCACAGAAACACTATGCAGAAAAACAGAGACTTTATACTGGAATAGTCAGGACAGTCCCCATTTCCCACTGACTCACCATATTTTTGTAAACCATTTCTGTTAAAACCATACCCTAGTCATGACCTTACATTTCATTTGATTTTGCCTTTGGTTTTCAGTATGGTGAAGCTGTACTGTGAATAAAGAATTAAGAGCTATTAGGAATGGAGGCATGGAAGTCAGAATTAATCCATGGGTAAAATCATGCTCAGTTCTTTAATTGAATGCACTGGAATAGGGTAATTACTGCCCTGAATGTTAAAGCACTGCATAGATTAATGCACAACTCCAGTAACAAATGTTTTCAAAGAACCTGTGTCAATGACTTCTGTCTTTTAACTGTGCATTTTTTAGGGGTTTGTATTGGTTTTGTTTTAAAACTGCTTCCTGACAATTGAATGAGCACTCACTGCTATTATGTTAGGGAGTGGTGGGTTGACCACCAGGTGCCCTCAGAGCCAGTAATACTTCCCTCTCCTCAGGAGGACAGGGTGATACAATACAATGCAAACCTCGTGGGTTGAGATAAGGGCAGGAAGATCACTTACCACTTATCAGCATGGGCAAAACAGGCTTGACTTGGGGAAATTGTTTTACTCTATTACCAGTTAATTGTAACAGAGGATGACAGTGATAAGTAAGAGCAAAACTACAAGCACCTCCTTCTTACCCTTCCTTCTTCCCAGGCTCCACTTCACTCCTAAATGTTCTAACCCCGGCCCGAGCAGTGCAGGGGAATCTGTATTGCAGCTACTTTGTGACTGCTCTTCTGTTCATTAATCTTTATCCTTTTTCCCTGCTTCACTATGAGGTCCACCCATAGGATATAGTCCTTCAAGAACTTCTGGAACATGGGGTCTTCCCCTAGGGTATAGTCCTTCAGGAACAGACTGCTCTAGTGGTGAGCCCTCGCAGTGTCACAGATCCTGACAGGCATCTGATTCCTGCGCAGGCTTTTCATCGGCTCCAGCTTCCTTCAGGGTGTGTCTGCTCCAGTGTGGGGTCCTGCACAGGCTGCAAGTGCATATCTGCTCCACTATGGACCTCCATGTGATGCAGGGCACAGACTGCCTCACCACAGTCTGCATCACAAGCTGCTGGGGAACCCCTGCTTTATCACCTGGAGCACTCCTCCCCTCCTTTGGCACTGACCCTGATGTCAGCAGGGTTGCTTCACTCACATATTCTTACTCCTCTCTCACAGCTGCTGCACAGCATTTTTTACCTTCAGATAATGCTATCAATGTCACCAGTGTGCTCAGCTTTGGTCAACGGTGGAACAGTCTTGGACCCAACCGAAGCTGCCTCTCTCTAACCAGGGGGCAGCTTCTGGTGTCTTCTCACAGGGGGCAGCTTCTGATGTCTTCTCACAGAAGCTCCCTTACCTTCTCCCCCACTAGCAAAACCTTGCCAAGTAACCTCAATACATAGAAGAAAGAGTGAATATCTGCTATTCTGAGCAGTAATAAAGTAATATTGTCCTAATACATTCATGATTATT
Source organism: Psilopsiagon aymara (assembly GCA_024733675.1). Taxonomy (NCBI): domain Eukaryota; kingdom Metazoa; phylum Chordata; class Aves; order Psittaciformes; family Psittacidae; genus Psilopsiagon; species Psilopsiagon aymara. The sequence goes on from JANRGW010021406.1 coordinate 9,145, forward strand.
TTCTTCCATGTAAATTACTCTGTACTGACAAAGACTTAATCTTGATAAATAATTTCAACATGCTTATTCAAGAGTGTAAGATCCCTCTGCAACACTTCACAGTCAACTTGCATTTGGGTTATCTTATCTATCAACAAATTTCATAACTTTTCCAGTGACATTGTTTCCCACATTAGTTTTGAATACAATCTACTATCACAAATCCCCATAACTGCTACTATTCTACCGTGAACACTGGCATGCTGAAAATACAAAGAATGTTTTAGATTGTGAGAATCTTGTTAATTATTTCCCCAGTACTGTGTAATAATCCAGTTGATCAAACTTGTTACTACAGTAAGGAATTGTACTGCTATTTTGTTCACTGCAGAGGTCAGAAATGCAGGCTACAGTTCTCTGGAAATTTCATAGATCCTTTTCTAAAGATTGATGTCATGTTTTGTTCATTTTCTGCTCTTTTAGTGTAGACATTAATGATAGTGGTGGGTTCCACAACATAGCAATTTAATATTTTAGTTCCTCTGGACCCTGGAGTAAAATACAATTTCATTACTACTATTTGTTATTCTTCATTTAACCTCTTTAACACAAATTCTATTATAGTGACATTTTGGTGTGAACATATCCCTTGTCTTCTGTGAAGAGGGGATTTAGGAGTTTCCCAGCTTTGCTGAGAAAGTTCTGTAAACAATTCTGTAGCACATGTTGACACGCATAAAAATTTTATATTTGGCTTTTCTGATATGGAGCAATATCCTTTGATATTTCCTCTACACCTTAATCACATGTTGGCCTAATCAATTTTCAAATACTTGTAGTAGGTATTTGAAAAAGCCACCTTTTATTGTCTTCCATGATTCTTAACAAGTTAATGCTCAGAGTAACTTTTGTTTTTTCTGATTGTGACTAAACAGTTTCCTTAATAGACTATGTGATTTTTGTTGGGAACTAGCTTATATGTTTTAAAGGATGCTTCTTTGCTTCCAATAGTCTTCCCTGCTGCTTTACTTATGCCAGCCTTTCTGCAGGGTCCATTTAAAATATTTATTGATCTCTCTAGATTTTAATAAAATATTTTCATACACATGGGAAATTATCAATCAAACACAAGAAGAGGATGATCAATAGAGAATTCAAAGGTGGATAAGAGAGTTGATGAAAGGATATCTGTCATGGTAAAAAGAGGGTACAAGGTAGGTCCTCAAGAATTTGCCATAAGACCAATAGTATTGTATATTTTAATGACAAAATAAAGACAACCTGTCCTACCTCAAACAGAGAGTTGGAAGACTTGTCTGCAAGTAAACTCATAGTCTATGATACCATGCCAACCCTCTTCATTGTTTACATTATGCTGCTCCTTAGCTAGACATTCTTAGCATTTACTAAGAAAAAAATGGCTAAGTGGAGGACTGTTTTCAAAGTTTAACTTACCATTCTTAAGGTGAATAAGCTGTCTCACAATAAATTACCCTTACCACACTATAAAAATGATTATAAAGAGAATTATTGTAAACTAACTATAATAATATAAATTCTTATCCCAGATCACTGTGCAGTGACTTTGCTGGGTAAACAAATATAAAAACTATTGCTTATTTAGACCTTACTTAGCTGAGGCTAAGGCTCTGTCCTTGTTTCAGCTAGCCAGTAGTGTCCTCACCTAAAGCCAAACTTTGAAGCTTTTGTAGAAGTACCATTCATATTAGTGGGATCAAAGCAACATCTGCATAGCATCTGAAACGATTGTGATCCAGTAGAATTCTAACAAATGAGCATTAATCTGCGCATGGCCAGAGTGATACAGAGCATCTAAATCAGATCTAAGTCTTGATCTACTTTCCAAGTAGCTTCTTTTTTCACTGTCTTTTGATAGACTATTTCCTGTGAAGGCTAAGGAGAAACAGAACTTTATCTCCTCCTCTGTTGTCATAGAGCAAGCACGTCTTTCACTAAGCAGATGATCTTCATGCAAACTTCAAAACTCATGGCAAAATATGGTTTGACTAAACAAATTTATTGAAGGACAAGTTGATAACCTCTAGAAGAAAAACCCCTCACTTCACATTTCATAAAAAAGTTGCTGTTGCCACAGAAGAATCGTATCAACATCAGCTGCCAGTCACCCAGCTGCATTTCATTCTTAGTTGCACATAAGGATAAGGTGTACATGTTATTTCTGTCAGAGTCATCTTTGGTTCTCAAGCTACAAAACTGGAATGTTAATACTTAGCATTATGGAGATGAAGCTATTGATCATTCTGAGACTTTCACATACTATGGAGTTAGTGGCCATTTAGCTGTTTACATAGATAACAGAAAGATATAATGCCATGGACTGCATGCATACATTTTGTGTAAAATGACATTCAGCTGTAAACCTAGTTTAATGCATATAGTGACTGTTATTCTGTGCACATTAGGTGACTGTGCATGCACAACTCGGCAAATACCTTCACAGAAACCTTGAGCATTATAGTAGCAAGGCAGTCCATGAGTCTTTCTATATTGTATTAAGGTGAATATGTGTATCTAAGAAACTTAGATTCAGATGAAGCATTCATAAATGAGAATTTTAATTTTAAATGAACATAAAAATAATAGGGTCAGAACATAGCCCTCTACCCGTGTTGCTCATATTAGTTTTTAAAATACATGAAACAGAAAAATCTGTTTCAGCCTGTTGAACTCTCCAAAATAGCTTTGTTTCAAACTATACAAATGTACTGTACAAAAGTACTTTTGTAGCAGTTTAGGACTTGTGTAAAGTACTGAAGAAATAATTTTTATTGCACCAAATGTGTTTGTATGCCTGCTTGGTGCTGATTTAACTGATATATATTTAACATTACAGAAGTTCAGATGTACTAAGCTTTGATGCAGAGGACAGACTATGCAGAGTTAAAAATCAGCTCTTTGTAAACTTTTTATCTCAGTTAGGTCATCTGTTTATTCTTCTGTTCAAACATGTGGGTTTTCAGTATTGCAAATTAAAGTCTGATAGCAAAACAGCAACCCTTCCAAGTTAGCAGCATTAGAGGAAGGAATGCATCAGGGCGATCCACACCATCAAAATGATTTATTAGTACAGCTGGTAAAAAAGGACTAGCCAAAGCCTTGTATTCAACTTGACTATTTATTTATGTCACTGCTAGACCCTCAGCTATTTCAGGAAACTGACTGTATGAGCTCTGCCAAAATTCTTTAATAACTTTTCTGAAGACAAACTTTAAGGACCATCATAAAAATAGTAGAGAAAAATCCAAAGCAGTACAAAACCTAATGTATTTATAAGCTGTCCCAAGAAATGTTCCTGCTTTTTTTCTTATTAGTGTTGGTATTTTTTATTTCATATTTCATGATACTAAGTACCTAAAGTTAAAAATTTGGAATTATGCAAAAACTATGCTGAAGCCTTCACCTTATTCCAAGCATGTGCTTCACTTCTTGTATACATGTGCTTCATTTCTTGTATATGAATAGCTCTAATGGCTTCAGTGAGAGTACACTCAGATATTTTTAATGTAATTATGGCCCCAGAAGTCATCCTATAGGGAACTGCTACAGATATATTTTTGTTTCAGATGCACAGGAAGCCTAGCAGGAAGTGTTTTCATGTACTGAATAAAGTTATGATTACTGAAAGTATGAGATATTTGGTTGTTAACAGAACAGTTGCTTTATAGGGATTCTGAAATTATACAAGCCGTTTCACTAAATTTTCAGTTTTATGTAGTTTTATATATTTCCCTGTTCTTACTAGATATATTATTTAGTGTTATTCTCATTCTGCTCAAGTCAGAGAAAAAAATTAATTGAACTTCATTGTTTAGTAAATTATTTCTTTCCCTTTCCATTTCCATTTTTGCTGACTGATAAATAAAGATGTCATGGCACTCACTCATCCACAAAAGAATTATTTCATATCTGAAGATATTTTCCAAAATGCACAAAAATTTGAAAGATGCTGACTCAGCAAAGCTTTGGAACATGTACCCTGCTTTAATAAATTTATGACATACAAGTAGTTCCTTGGGTCCCCTCGATCTTAACCTACATACCTGTTTTATTACTTGATAAATCAGGACTTCATTAAATCCTAGGATCCTGAAAAAATATGGCAAAGTCAAACCATTATATTTTAACCATTTCTTCTTGAAGGAAGTTAGATATCAAAATGGGAGACCAAAAATTAGTTTTACTTTTCAAAAATAAGAACAATATCTAATTCAGAGGTAACCATTTATTGATTGTAGAGAATAACTACTATTTTTCATAATGGAAATAACATCATGTATTCTTTGAGATCTGTAGAGGGGTTGCTAGGGTGAACTTGCTCATGTCTTAAAGTCCCTGATAGTACATGATAAAATGTATTTCCTGATCAATAAGCTGCAGGAAGAATCATGTCTGTGTTTTACAGCCTCAGCGAAATTCACCCCTCTACTCCACAGAAGCACACTGCTGTCTGCGGTGTCTTTCTATACATGTCACCATATAGGAAAGTGGGGAAACAGTCAGTCTAAATTTAGGTTTTTTTTTTTTTTTTTTTTCCATTGTAAGCTTTATTGTTTTTCAAAAGGTCAGGTATGGGGCTCTGAATTCTAAGCATGAAGATGCAGACATACCACTTTGCTGCTAAGTCCCTGATGCTCCAGGAGACAACATCTAGTTAAACAATCTAGATAAAGGGTAGCATCTGAGAAGGAATTATATATTGATTTAACAAGTGTGGTGTGATGGCCCCAACCTGTATGTTCTTGTTCTGGCTACCTCAGAGAAGTCAGGTATAAAACTTTGTAACGCCCTTACCACACACTGTCTTTTTTTATTTATTTTTTTTAGATGGGCATTCAGTCAAAGGAGTCAAGCTTTTAAATGGGGTTGATTTTAGTGTGATCCAAAGAGCAAGGTAGCTGCATAGGTGTCGCGTGTTTTGTTGATGGATCCTTTTCTTTCAGCTTGAAACTAAGGTTTTCAGTACTTTCTTTTTGAAATCTTGTTTTTACTGGAAGGCGAGGGAAAGGAAATGCTTTCATATTAGCATTAAAAATATAAACATGGTCTGTTGTTTTCCTGTATTGTACTTTTCAGCTTCTTGCTGCTTATTGAGATTTCTGGAGTTTGGAAAATCTGTATTTTCAGTCACTGGTTTGGTAAAGATAGCAAGTATCTGCCTTCACTAAACTATTTTGCTTCCACTTGTAGAAAACAAAACCAAAAATAAAAAAAAACAAAACAAAACAAAAGCCAACCTAAACAAGGAACCCCCCTGAAAAAAAAGACAAAAAACCCCACAAACCAAGCAAACAAACAACAAACAAAACAAAACGAAACCCAACAAAAAACCCCAAACTAATCAAAAAACCCCTAGTATGACAATGGATATAAAAATGATGGCCAATTCCAAGGATTATAAATAGTGTTGTCCTGTTTGGGAATCAGGAGAGTAGCAAAACTATTTGTGGCAGCAATTTGAGGCAGCAAACAATTTTGGAATATAATTCACTAGGTTAGAGATAAAGGAGAGTTTGCTTTCAATCAACTTGTGCAAACCTAAAGGACAAGTTAAGTTCCTACAAGTAGGCTGACAAAAAGGAATTGAGCCTGGGTTAAAGGTGACAAGAAAATAAAAAGTAAAAGAAGATGTACATTTATTTATTTTTTTTTTTTAATTGTCTGCTTTGTTTCAAAATTATGGTGTCTATCTTTCTGGTTTGGTGTCCTCAGGGGACATACACCTAAGATAATGAATATAAGTTAATTGTATCCTGACAGCTAAAAGAACATCGAGAGCAAGGAAATCAACAGGAGATCTTCAGTATTTCTTGGTATTCTGAGAAATATTAAATGAATCAGGAAGAGCAGATAGGACTAGTAATATTATCTATTCCGGTCAAAGTTCTTACCTGGCACTGGGCTTCATTTACCTCAAAACAAAAACTGCACTAAAGTAATGATGAAGGAAACTTTCATAATTCATTAACAGATGCAATATGCTGGTTAAATATATAGTGACTGTACTATTTTGTCAGTGCATGTTTAATAACACAATACTTTAATAACCAATATTTAGTTTAAAAAGTTCTTATATCTGATATTTTATTTTAAAGTAGAGATTTGGCCATGTTTCAATATGAACAGGGACTGGGGGTGTATACAAGGTATATACAGTGGGGCAATATATATATATATATATATATATATAAGGTATATACCAGGGGGTTGGAACTAGATGATCTTAAGGTCCTTTTCAACCCTAACTATTCTGTGATTTTGTGATTCTATGGCTGTGGATGTTTACTACAGGAAAACAATAAGAGAAGCTAACTTTACCCAAACAGAAAAAAAAAAAAAAAAAAAAAAGCTGAATTTGAAATAAAAATTTCAATATGCCGTATGATTCTATTAAAAATGTTTGAGACATACTTATGGTGATGTAATCAATTTTCTTGTTGCAATTACTTTGGACTAAAAATGTTGCCTTCCCCAGTAACTAACTAGGTATAGATATTCGAAGATACGGAGGCTCTGGTCCTGTTCTCTGTTAGGTTCCATGACTGCAATGAGATTTGATTTCACCAAAATTTTGCAAAAACAAATTATCTGAAGAAGTCTGGCTTTTGTTTCTTTAATTTGTTGTTCCTTTAAACACCTTGGATCTTTTTGACCATCTGGGTAGGAAAAGAATTGAAAGGCTTACGCAGTGATATTGAACTAATTACTCCTACAGTTTGAAGTTATGGATGTTAATAGTGGTTTGGCATGTTAAATTGGTTAGATTTTTTTGCTCAGCAAGTAGTTAAAAAACCAGCTGTCATTATTTATTTTGATGTGCATAATGAACCAATCTCAAGAACTATTGCTATGCATTCTTTAGATAGTAGCCTGTTAGATATAGATTGCAAATCTCTCCTGCTAACAAAACTTACGTGTGAGAGTGAAGTGATGTAAGTGGTAAAGAGATTTACTCTCTAGGCTTAAGGCTTTTAGTTTATTTTTAAACTAAGACAGGAAATGAGACAATTTACTTGCAGACATATACTACTATATAAGTCATACAAATTTCATGTTTTGTCCAAATTTGATTTTTTATGTTGATTCCCTCTGTCTTTGTACATTTGCAACACCTGTTATGACATTTATAGAAGATATCCCTCTACAGAATAATTCTTAAGTATCTTCAAGAGTTATTAAAAATTTTAAGCTATTGTTGACACATCTGAATAAGCAGTTCATGTTTACTTCTTAAATAGCTCATAATCATGCATGGACTATTTTTCTTTTTTTTTAAAGGCAGACCTTAGATGCATAAAACTCTCATTTTCCTCTCTTAATCTGTCATGGTTCATTGTTGCTGGTTCTTTTAATTTTATCTCACATGAAGAAAGGCTGAGAGAGTTGGGACAATTTAGACAAAAGAAGGGAAGGCGTGGGGAAGTATTTCATAAAGTTATAGAATATAACCCCCATTTTCAAGAAGGCGAAAATGGATGAGACGGGGAACTACAGAGCAGTCAGTCTGACGTCTGTGCCTGGCAAAATCTTGGAGCAGATTCTCCTGGAAGGCATGCTGAGGCACATGAAAAAAAAAAACAAACAAGGTGGCTGGTGACAGCAGCATGGCTTCACTAAGGGGAAATCCTGCCTGACCAATCTGATGACCTTCTAGGATGGGGCTATGGAACTGATGGACAGCGGTAGGGCAGTTGATGTCATCTACCTGGACTTGTGCAAAGCGTTTGATGCTATCTCACATGACATCCTTGTCTCTAAGTTGGAGAGACATCAATTTGATAGTGGACCACGTGCTGGATGAAGAATTGGCTGGATGGCTGCACGCAAAGAGTTGTGGTCAATGGCTCAATGTCCAGCTGGAGGCCAGTAATGAGTGGTGTCCCTCAGGGATTGATGTTGAGACTGGTCTTGTTCAACATCTTTGTTGGTGACATGGACTGTGGGATTGAGAGTGCCCTCAGCAAGTTTGCCGATGACATTAAGCTGGATGGTTTGGTCGATATGCTGGAGGGAAGGAATGGCATCCAGAGGGGCCTTGACACGCTTGTGAGGTGTGCTGATGTCAACCTGATGAAATTTAACCATGCCAAGTGCAAGGTCCTCCACCTGGGTCAGAGCAATCCCAGGCACAGCTACAGGTTGGGTGGAGAAGAGATTCAGAGCAGCCCTGTGCGGAAGGACTTGCAGGTGTTTGCTGATGAGAAACTTACCATGAACCAACAATGTGCACTTGCAGCCCAGAAAGCCAACTGTATCCTTTAGTGTTCTTTATTGTATTTATATGTATTCTTTAGTACAAGGGTGGTGAGGCACTGGAATGGGTTGCCCGGGGAAGCTGTGAATGCTCCATCCCTGGCTGTGTTCAGTGCCGGGTTGGACAAAGCCTTGGGTGGCATGGCTTAGTAGAGGTGTCCCTGCTCACAGCAGGGTTGTTGGAATTGGATGATCTTAAGGTGCTTTCCAGCCCTATTTTATGATTAGATGAAGTACATGGTTTTTGTCAATGTCAACAATGGCAACTAAGTTGCTGTTGCATCCGAAGTACTGAGGTGCTCTCTAATGCCATTTAGAACCACCATGTGATTAAAACAATTAAGGAAATAATACCTTTCTAATACCTTAATGCCCCTGCATCTTGGTTGCAATCTGTCTCAGCTCCTACTTTTGTTGCTTTTGCTGAACATATTCAGAAAATATGAGAAATTCTTGAATAAAAGAACAAAAACTCAAGAAAAAAATGAAAAAAAGAGGTTGCTCTGCATGCAGTATATCTGCCTTATGAGTAACAAAGCATTTTCTCACTTCAAGGCTAATTAAACCTGGTACCACCCAACACACTGATAGCATGAGGGCAGTTGAAATTACATGTGCAAAGAAAGACCTTGGTGTTTATTTTAATTCCCCAGCTCTCTCAGGGAACATTGCACAGTGCAAGAGGCTGTCTTTCAGTGTTTAGGTAGAAGAAAATGATTGAGCGTGACAGTAAGTGAGCAAGTGAGCAAACAAACGAGTGAGTGAGTGAGCGAGTGAGCAAGTGTCCCTCTGAGACAGCACAGATAGTTACATACTCTGTGGAAATAATGTTTTCTAGGCAGTCACATTACTTATTTAGCTCCTGATGACCTGAAGTGCATTCTTTCTGGCATTTTCATGTTTTGCAAAAGAGGAAAATACATGTGAAATAGCTATATTAAGTGATTTGTGCTTTGATTAAAGAAGTGCTTGGCTGTTAGAAAACACTAATATTGCCTGGGTAAGGTCTTTGTAACCTTACTTCTTGTATCAATGCACATCTAAGTCTTTAATAATTCATATTCCTTTCCTATATATTTACATATTTTTCTTTCTTTCAGAGCTCAAAGTATGAATATGTACATTGTGTAAAATGAGAAAATAATTGTTTTAATAGGCCATAGATTTTGAACATTTGGCTCTTGACACCTGCCTTGTCTTTTTAAACATGTTTTAGTTATGTAACTTTATATCCACTACAATATGGAGGTCTTCAGTCCTTCATGTATTGCAAAGGATTAGGGCTAGGGGATTATATGAATGGCTTCAGTTAACCCTATGTAAATTGTCCACTGACTTTTAAACTATAGTTCCATCTGCATAGGTCCATCCTGACACTGATGTATACTCTCTTTGAAATGGAAAACTTCAGTTGTTATCACTAGACAGCTTCAAAGGCTCGACTGTTCACTCTGAATTAATTTGAAATGCTTAATTTGAATCATAAACTATCCCTACAAACAGTCTCATTATCTTGTTAGGCATCAGATCTCTTTTGAAATGAGTTTCTGTCCATAAACCTCTTTGATGTGTTGCTTGAGTATGAGCAATTCCTTAGAACTTTTAACTTCTACAGCTGGTAAAACTTAATCTTTGAAAACTTAATATGTAATGATTTAGTAACTCATTGAAATAGACTTAGTTCTGCACTAATATCCATGGATTTAAAATAACGTATCTTACTTCTTTTTTTTTTTTTTTTTTTTTGTCTACACATGTTTTTCTTGAAATTTCTGTCAAATCACAGAATGGTTGAGATCGGAAGGGTGTGGAGATCTTCTTGTCCAACTCCCTGCCCAAACAGGACTAGAAATGAAACATACTAATATCCTCATATTTTACATGATAAATGTTAGTCAGTCAGTCAGTTAGTTAATTAGTTAGTAAGCAGAGGAGACACAGCCAAAATATAATATAGTAAAAATTTTCCAAGTTGCTGGTACTTTCTGCTTCAGAAAAGTTACTTTATAGTCAGTTCAGTGAGTCACTTTAAGCTGGGACACTTCCGCCACCTGTAGTTAGACTGACTTAAGGCAGCCAGCCTACAAAAGATACTGATAAAATTCAGAATATCTGCTTTGGACTTCAAGGTTTCTCAGCAAGGGACCTCCTCAGGTAGACTAATTTGCCAATAGACTCCTAAGATAAAAGCTGTTGCAGACAAATCATTAAAACTTTTTTTCAAGATTTGTAATTGTTATTATAAACTCTAGATTAAAGAAATTGAAATACTGATTAGAATTAAACAAAACAGTTTCTACTATTGCGTTTTGTCCTGTACAAAATGCCAGCCATTAAAAAATTTAATATGCTGAGAAGGATGTGGATTCTACTAAACCCTCTTGCTTGTTCAATCAGCTTTAGACACAGGATAGCAGTGCTTCAAAATCCACGATAATTTTGTCCACTGGTTTGCCTTATTCCATACGTAGATATTTTAAAAGTTTCACAGAAAATTCTGAAGACTAGCAGCACAACACATAGTAGAAAGTGTACTATTTACGTCAGTGAGCAATGATTTCGTATAGGCTAACAAAAAAAGTCAAAAGATTCCTGCAGTTTTTCTCTGGCACAAATCCATTATTATGGACAAGTTGCATAGCTCTTTATTACACAACCCTAACTCTAAAAGTTCATGTTGGGGCTATCATGCCAAATGCCTTATTTACAACCATGCTTATTAAAACCTGCAAAAACCTCTATGCAGAAAACATATTTGAAGTTATTGTAAAGGGAATATTTGTTACCAAGGTAACAAATAAAATCTATACTGCTGTTGTGTACTTTATTTTCAATGAAGAATTGAATCCTTTGCATTTATTGGGTGGGATGGAAAAGTAGTAAACAACGTTATAAATCTCTGGAATTCGCTTCTTGGTAATTGTACATTAAGCAGGCAACTGGTATTCTCCAAGCATTGAAGTAGAGCTAGTATGACCCACTACTTCATAATTAAGTGAGGAATATTAACACAACAGGAGAAGGAAATTTGCTACTCAGCACAAGTACCACTCTGTGTCTTGGCTAATTGCTAATACCCAAGGCTAGCTGAGATAGGCAGATCTCCCATTGTGCTTGGAATTGACAGACATATGTAAAAATGGGAATAATTTACAAGGTAAAGTTGGTGTTAAAAATAATAAAGGTTCTTGGAGGATTTAAGTTGAGACTTTCTGTTTGCTTCTTTGTAGTTTAAATATCAGCATAACAATCAAAATTATAACAAAATAAAACAAAACCAGAAAAAAAAACCAAACCAAAAAAACCCCAACAACAACAAAAAGCCCCCAAACCCTATCACTCCATAAGATTTAATTGAAATCTCACGTCTTACCACTACTTTACATCTTAGATGGCAAGAAAGTTTATCAAGTTGAATGAAGATGAAAACCATTACTGAATTATTAAAACATCTGTATATCTCCTGAATAGTTACTAAAATCTTGCATGGCCACAGTGAGATGACTACTTGCAAACAGAGCTACACTTTTCAGTATGTGCTTGTGTGTGTGCCCATGTATATACATAAAATAAACATTAAAATATGTTTGTATACATAAATACATATTGCTTCTTAATAGAATGCTTCTATCTTTTCCTGTTGTTTTAGGGAAGCAATGCTAATATGAAAAAAAAAAATCATAGATTAGATGTAAATGATAGCAATGCAACCGTATTTAACTACACCACTAAATGCTATGAACTCTAGCTCTGGTTCTGGAAACACCTGTGTGTGAAAAGCTTCCTTTACTGTGTGAAATAACTCTCAGGAATAATGTACACACATGCTTAAGGGTCTGATCCTCTGAAATTTTATGCAGTGTTTTACCTGTGGAAGCAAAAGTACTTCTGATTTTAATGACTTTACATAAAAATAACTAATATAAGGATCATTTTGGCTGTGACTGTATAGCTTTTATGAGATAAATTAATATGAAAACATCACACAATTTTGACTAAATTCTTAAAAAAGCTCAACTGAATGACTAGATATTTAAAGGACTGTTCTAAGATCAAGTGTCTTTAGTCTATCTCAATTCTAATTACAATTGGAAATCAAAGTTTCTGCACTGATCCCTAGTTATCTAAATTTAATAGAATAAACATGTCATGAAAAGTAAACAAGAGGAAACATTTTGTTTATGTATGTCATCCTGAACATCCTTTTTTGTAGACTATCAATGGTGGTGTATGTACACAACCTAACCGAGGGCATTTTCAACCACAGCATCAAAGAAGATAGTAAACAGTCACAAATGCATAGTAATTTTCTGATTCTTAACGAAATAGTCAGTTGGTTTACTGTCCCCCTTATGAATTTCTTTCCCTATTATTGGTTACCTAAAGGTACAGAACGGAAACACTTAAAAAGAGTGTGCAAAAAAATAAAAATAAATATAATTTTATTTGACATAACTGTCATACATAGAGAATGAAATATATTTGGCAAAATCTGCTTTGAGGAGCTTAGCTGTGCTGGTTTTGACTGGGAGGTAAGTAATTTTACTTAGGGCATCCTGTATGGTGATGTGTCCTGGATTTGTTGGTAAGACAGGGATTTTTTAGTTGCTGCAGAGCAGTGTTTCCACCGCGTTAAGGCTTTTCTGCTCCTCGCTGCCACACTAGTAAAAAGAATTTGGGAGGTGACACAGCTGTGACAGATGACTCTAATTGGGTGGGGTCACCATGGTCGTGCCATAAGATGCTGTGCTTAGCAGTAAAAATTGAGGGAGAGGATAAAATGAAGAATATTGGCAGTGATTGTGTTTGTCTTTCCAAGTAACTGCTATGTGTGATGGAGTCCTTCTGTCCTGGAGATGGCTGAATGATGGAGATAGGCTGATGGCCTGGCAGTGGGAAGTAATTCCTAATTTTGTTTTGCTTGTGCTCATGTCTTTTGCTTTACCTACTAAACTGTCATTATCTCAACCCAAGAGTTTTCTTACTTTTGCCCTCCTGATTCTCTGGTCCATCCCATTGCAGCACAGTTAGCAAGTGACTCTGTGGGACCTTTCTGTCTACCAGGTTTAGCCAACAAAATTAGCTTAGGTGTATTCTTTCGCTAGAATAATTTTACTACAATGTGACACAGTTTCTTTGATAATTGCTTCGAATGTGCTAGTGTAAATTCATTCAGAGATCTTATTATTCAGAATAGATTAAATGTATCTATGGCTTGTTGATGGCAAAGCATTTCTGTCAAATACCATTGTTGATAGTTCTCTCTTTTCTTTTTTTTTTTTTTTTTTTAATGTAACTGGAAAAGAGGTTTTACTATTTCATGCCTGTTCCACAGTCCCATTTTAGTTATTTGGGGCTGTGACTGGCTCCTAATTTCTATCTGGGAACTTCTGAAATTGTACCATTAAGCAAGAATATTTTCTTGTCTCTATCCCAATATAACATTTTATTAAATATTTTAAATACTTTAGGGTACAGCCCTGTCATACACAACTTCACAACTTCAGAAAAATTTTTTTTAATCTTTCTGGCTCTACTTTCAGATACAATTATTGGCAAATGTATCAATTTGATCATTTGCTTACTCTAAGTAAAATGATAAATGGGAATTCAGAATTCAGTTTCTGAACTAATGAAGTGATTAATGTTTCAAAATGCTGCTCTTGAGACCAATGTCAGATTAGAGGTAGAAAACAGTCCAGAAAAAAGTAAAAAGATTATATTTTCAATTGTTAAACTTCAATTTCAAACCTCTTGACAGTATTGAACAATGTGAACTTTTTGATTCCTTTTTTTTTTTAACCAAATTTTGCAAACATTTTTACTGCCAAGGTACTATGGAAATGAGTCATGGCCACACAACATTTTCACTGGGAGGCAAACCAAGCAACATTGAAATAGAAAGTAAACCAACTTGAAATAAAATGCAAATATAGATCTGGAACATAATTATTTTGTACTAAAATAGTGGGACAGACATTTCTACTGGGCGAATGGAGAAAAACCACAAAAACACTTTTCCTATGTGCAGATTTAGAAGAAAAAAAGTCCATTTGTATCTTTCTTAAAACTACATATGTCAGAAGGTCAATTTTGAAAGTAACAAAACTGACAATTATTTGGGGGAGAATCCAGAAGTACATTGTTTTGTCATGATGGAACACTGGGTTTGTTTATGATTGCTGACTGCTTTCTTTAGTTAGAAATATGTTTTTGTAAAAAAAAAAACCAAAACAAAAAAACCCACCAAACCAACCCATGAATACCCCCACCCTGAAAAATGCTTCAAGCAATATAATCTATCAAATAGTTGAAGAAAACCACCCCAGATAATAGATTTTCACAACATGTCAATTGTTTGATGCATGTTGGGAGGACTGGATGTGAGACAGTTTCTTGTACTTCAGCCAGCTTCAAATTGTTGTAAAGATGGGCATCTTCACTCCTTCTACCATTTGAACCAACTAGGCCCATAACTATGTCTCTTTCATACCTCTGTCATGCTGGATATCATCATTCAATTGTAAAGAAATGTGATGGCAACAATATTCAGAGCAGGAAAATTGCCAGTTCTGACTGAGTAAGAGTTTAATTCTTTTTTTTTTTTTTATGCTCTTAAGAGGCTGAGGTAGTGTCAGGTTTACTATTAACCAAAGATCACACAAAAAAGGGAAGATTAACAAATTCTTAAAGGTCATTCATATAACTTATAGACTAAGGAATTCTATGTAACTTTTCTTCTTTAATGACAATGTATTTATTACGATTTTTAGAATAGTTTTTCACACTAAAATCCTCCCACAGGAAAATATCAGAATCTATAAAAGACCTTTAATTTCCCTTCTAAAATTAAAAATTAAGTCAGATTGAAGAATAATAAGAAAAATTTACACTTGCATATAAGAAAAAGTTACAGTTACATATAAGAAAAATAAGACACAGTGTATGCTTTCATATATAGCAGATAATGCACCTTTGTTTAGCAAACTCTACTTTAAGAATCCATATTTTGAAAAATGATGCATGCAGCATCCACTTTTTGAACCTCTTTGTTGAGAGTAATGAAAGTCAAATGTGAAGAAAAAAAAAAGTATAGAAATTCTATTTCATTTCATATTTCTATTTCATAGAAATAGTTTTATAGTAATTTTAGCGATCCTTTATTCTTTTTTCCTAAAAAAATAAAAAAGAAACAAAAAAGCCTAAAAAACAAACCTAAGCAATTTTTTCTCCATGAAATTACTCTCCAATCTCTTCAAATATATTTTTCTTTCAGAGCTCTTCTCTTGGAGCAGTAATTTTGTCCTGAAAGCAGCATTCATCTGATTTTGCCTCAGCAATCATTGTTCCACATGAGTGTATTCCCATGGACAATTTTAAAAGCAGTAATACAGCTTTATCTGTTTGAAATTGCCTCCTCTGTTATCAACATACAGTGGGCATGAGGACCCAAGTTGTAGTGTTGTTTGGTAAGTAACACCAAGTTTTTATTCAACTCTTACAAGAGTGCTACACTTCTGGCTGTGAACAAAATCCCAGAAGAGGCTTTTGGACAGAAAAAACTCCAAACCAAAACAAAACAAAATCACATTATTCTGCAGCCAAACCAACAATGTATTTTATTTGCATGCATCTCTGCAGAGATCATGCAAAAGAGTCATTAGAGGAAAAGGCTTCTTAGGACTTTGCATGACCCTTGCAAGCTTTGTCAGCAGATACTGGGTACTAAAAAGCAGTTTCTAGGGAGGAGTTTATAACTGAAGCCAATTTTTGTCTGAGTTTTTGCAATCCTAAGGTTGGTCTCATAGTTCTAAAGGACAGGAATAAATTAGAAGAGTTCCTGCGCATACTGAAAGGTAGTTGGGCTCATGTGCTGTCACCAGTAAGAAGTAAGTCTCTAACTTCAGTGTAGTTACGAAGGAGATGAGAGATGTTTTATGACTTTCATTCTGAAAACTCCAGTTGGACTTGACGTATTTTTCTGTTTAATTCAGTTTGCCTGTCATTTGTGTCTCATAGTTATCTTTTTTCTTTATATGTAGCCTGCTTTTCTTTGAGATCTTATCTGTAATGTACATTCTCCTTACTTATTCCATGTGCCTCTTTTGTACCAAAACTCTGCTTCCTGGGCAGTGACTTTTACTATGAAGGTAAGACCAAGCACACTTGTTCAAGACAGTCTTGACCCACACTTTGACCATGCAGGGAAGACTAACTATGGTGGAGTTATCTGTTTCTTTCTCCTAATCTGCTTTTTCATCTCCGACCCAGTGAAGCTCTTCAGAATAATGTGCATTTAGAACTAACTAAAAAGGGAAGTTTGAACTTATATGACAGCATAATGATTTTTTCTGATACTTTTGCTGTTGCTTTGCTAATAATTCCCTGATCTGTCTTTTTGGATGCTATTGCTTTCATTAAGTTGTCCTCTTTAACCTCAAGGTCTTGCTCTTCAGTGATTCAGAGCAAGTCACTTAATATGTGAAGCTATGATTCGGTTTGCTTATCTGAATCACTGATGTTAGGGGTAGAGTGTTCAGCTTGAAGTCAGAAGGAGACCATGTTATGATTTCTAACAAAATTACAAATCCATTATTATTTCTTTATTGTCATAGGAGAAATAAGAATAATCTTTCCATGAGAATTTATTCATGCACAGAAAAAAAAATATATTAGATAATTTTTTTTTCTAAAATTCCCCCAAATTTATATACTATGTACATTTATTTGATGTATAAACTTATATAGCACGTGTACATGTGTAGAGTCCTTTTTCTGACTAATTTAATCCCTTTTCTGACGTTCATGACATAGTTGAACACCCATCAATCTCAAACTTCCTCTAATCTGATGCATATCAATTGTCTTCCACTCCCTTTCAAAAAAAAAAAAAATATTTTCTATTTCTTTTTTAGTTCTCTCTATGCAAATAAAATATAACAGACAGAGGAAAGAAGAGTGGGAGGGGTGAAGTTAGTTTTATTATCCTCATAGTTGTGTGGTTTGTATGTTGGTTTTTTTTCCCAAGCACCATATCCAGTTAAAGTTGCTCTCTCACCCCAGCTTTCCATTTCTGTGCCTGCAATGGGTTCTTCAACACATAAACGTAATTTTTGGGTGGAGATATTATAAACAAGATGATTAGTGAAGCAGCCTTTGACACAGTCCTCCATGACATCCTTCTATCTAAACTGGAGAAAAATGGATTTGATAGGTGGACAGGTTGATGGATGAGGAATTGGCTGGATGGTCACATCCAGAGGACAGTGGTCAATGACTCAATGTCTGGATGAACACCAGAAACAAGTGGCATCCTCAGGGGTTCATACTGGACCAGTACTGTTTAATTTCTTCATCAATTACATACACAGTGGGACTGAGTTTTCTGTCAGCAAGTTTGCAGGTGACAGCAAGTGTAGTTGAGACACTTGAGGGAAGGGCTGTATCCAGAGGGATTTGGACAAGCTCAAGAGCTGGGCCCATGACAACCTTATGAGGTTCAATGGTGCCAAATGCAGAGTCCTGCATCTCGACTGGGAAAACCCCCACTACCAATACAGGCTGGGGGACAAAGAGATTGATAATACTGCAGATGAGAAGGACTTGGAGGTACTCGTGGATGAAAAACTGGATATGTGTGACCCGGCAATGTGCCAGAAGGCCAATTGCATCTTGGGTTTCATTCAAAGGAGCATGACCAGCAGGTTGAGGGAGGTGATTCTGCCCCTTTACTCTGTTCTTGTGAGACCTTAGCTGGAGTACTGTACATCCAGCTCTGGAGTCCTCAGTACAGGAAAGATATGGACCTGTTGGAGAGTGTCCAGAGAAGGGCCACAAAAATAATCATACGGATGGATCTCCTCTCCTAAGAGGAAAGGCTTAGAGTTGGGGCTGGAGAAGAGAAGACTCCAGGGAGACCTTGTTGTGGCTTTTCAGTTGTTAAAAGGGGCCTATAAAAAAATAAGGGGTGATGTTTTAGGGGGTCCTGTTGTGATAGGACAAGGGGTAATGATTTTAAACTAAAAGAAGGGAGATTCAGCCTGAATGCGAGGAAAATAGTCTTCATAGTGAGGGTCGTGAAACAGGTTGCCCAGAGAGGTAGTGGATGCACCATCCCTGGAGACATTCAAGGCCAGGTTGGATGTGTTTCTGGGCAACCTGATCTAGTTGGAGATGTCCCTGCTCATTCCAGAGGTTTGGACTAGATGAGCTTTGATGGTCCCTTCCAATACGTATTATCCTACAGTTCCATTATTTAATGATCTGTAATCTCCTCTTTCTATTTTTTATTTTCTTATTTATTTAATCTAATTGTTTTTCTTTTCCTATTGTACATGTGTTCTCACAAAGCTGCACAGCAAAGGAAAGGGTGAAATGTAGTGCAGAAATGAGAAAGAGGGACCAATGAACAGGAGATGGTTTAATAGATTCTCTGTAGCAGTATTTATCACATCAAAACATAAAGTTTAAGTTAACTGAGAGAATCCACAGTACAAGTATTTTTAACTTTTGCTTTTTGACCCCAAAAAAAGACTTTTTTTCACTTATTCTCCTTACAGGTAGCTGACTGAAAAGTTCAGCATTAGGTCATGCACAGTAAACAAAGAGTTATAAAAAATAGTCTCACTTTCACCACACTGTAAAGAAAACAGTATGTAGTCCATGGGACCTGATGAAGTACATCTGCGGGTTCTGAAGGAGCTGGCAAATGAAGTTGCTAAGACACTGTCCATCATATTTGAAAAATCATGGCAGTCAGGTGAAGTTCCCAACGACTGGAAAAAGGGAAATATAACCCCC
>JANRGW010021410.1:0-44009 GCA_024733675.1 Psilopsiagon aymara
GCTGTGGCTGCCCCATCCCTGGCAGTGCTCAAGGCCAGGTTGGACACAGGGGCTTGGAGCAACTGCTCTATGGAAGGCATCCCTGCCCATGGAGGGGGGTGGGGGTGGAACTGGGTGAGCTTTAAGGTCCCCTTCTACACAAATCGTGCTGTCATTCTATGGACTATAAAATACATAAAGAATACATTCTAAGTAAAGCAGTGTTATGAGCAGAACTCAGGTTAGCGCACTACTCTGTACATAGCCTCCTGAAACATTTCACGTTAACAGTTCTGAAACCTACATCGAAAAACCCAGGTATGGTACAGCTATGAACTTTTATATACCAGAATACAGCTGATAAAGGCCCCAACTCCTGTGAGAGCCCACAGGTCTGGTCTTAACCGTACAAAGCCCTGGCCTTACCTCCCACCCTTCCCACTCCACAGGCTGCATGAGAAGCCAGCAGCACACAACAGATGCTGGTTACTATATACCTGGTACCCACTACACAAGGCGAGCGCACATCAGCAGGAAACTGAGTAATTCCTATATATACAACCACGTTCACATATTACATATTGCCTCAACTCTTCCCTTTTCCATAGTTTTCACCAATTCTTTAGAACCAGGTGGTCTTTGTATAAAGCATTTCTAGACCCCAGTCTTCTACATTTACACTTCAGGCATATGTTTGACAAGCTCTATACTAACCTTGCCTTAAATAAGGAGGCTACAGCCACCCCAGTCTGAGGTGGGGTTTACCATCACAGCTAGGTGCAGAGAAGACAGCACTGGGGCACAGCCACAAGGCTGCTGGGATGAGGATACTGGGAGCAGAGTGGCATGGCACAGCATGACACAGGCTGGGAGCACACTTGGTAGCACCTACCAGAAGTGCTCAGCCACCCAGAAGATGCCATTTGGGCTTCCTAAATATGCAGAACCGAGTATTCCTCTGGCTCATCAGAAGCAGTATCCAACAAGCGCAAAGTTGCACCTCGTATCATTGTGCGTATGGCACAAACCCAGCAGGGGCCTCTCTCCAGGGTCTGACACACCTGAAGAACTGACGGATGTCCACAGGAGCAGCAGTGAACAGGCATCATGGTGCTGTTAAGGGGAGTTTCAAAGCAAGCAGGGGTTGGACAAGTGAAAACACACCAAGTTTGACAGCGAACATCAGCACTTTGCTTCTGCCTTTGGGAAGCCTAAATAACCTTTCACCTTTGCTTATTTCTATTACAAAAAAGGAACTCTGAATATATAAAAATATATCAGTGATATCTGAAGAACACAGAATACAGTAAAACCTTCTCTGCTTTTTTCAAAATATACCACCAGCTTCGGAAACAAAGTTTATCTTAACTCTGACGATTAAAAAAGTAGATTAAAAAAATCTAATAAGATAAAAAAATTTAAATGGAACAAAATAAATAATTATTTTTTTATCTCAAATTTGCATATCCAATATATCTGAAAACTATTTTGCTTTGAATATAAATCTGTCACCCTTCAATACATAATACTAAGTTTAAACGGATTTAAGTCCTGTTGACTTTACCATTCTGCCTGGTATTCAAAAAACAATAGTATAATCTATGAAACTGATCCTCTGAATGATTGAAACATTGATGAATGGGAAAATTGGAGATCTTGTGGCATTACTATTACTACTACTGTTATAGAGATGTAAGCATTTACAAACATTGTACTCTGCACTTCTGCAGAGGATGAAACTGTTTGTTTGCAATTTGCCGTGGCCACAAGATTGAGAAAGCACACTCGAGACATAGTCTGCTCCACCAAACCCAATTAACTATTTCAGCCAGGAAGCTTCTCCGACTGGGATAACAGACCAGCACACAGCCCTTGCACCAGCAGAGAAGGGGGAACACCAGGGAAGAAGAGGCAGAGGGGTAGGGCAGGAAGCCATGGCCGGGTGTGGATGGGGACTACATCCCAGCTGCCACCAAATGCCTCTACCCAATCCAGCTCAGCTCTGGCCACCTAACACCAAAGTACTCCATGGTCCTGGTCAGCTGGGAAAAAGCCTGGAAGGGACAAACACACGGCAAAGGGAGAAACTGCAGCCTTTCCCAATATTTATTATTTTATTAAACCAAGGAGTGATTTTTCCATGGAATTAAAGAAGTGCACGAGAGAATTAAACCCACTAATGGCACAATGCCAGTGGAGTCAATGTTTGCCTGGTTCCAAGATTTTCTTAAGGAATATTAATTAATTGGAAACATCCTGCCCACGGCAGGGGGATGGAACTGGATGAGCTTCAAGGTCTTTCCCAACCCAAACCAGTCTGGGATTCTGTATTTCAGAGAGCAAGGCAGGCTGCTTTTTGGAAAGCATTATATTCTCAGTACTGTATCTATCTATCGTTCCTGATACTTCCAAACAGGTGTGCATATATATGAATATAACCATCACTAATGCAAGTCATAGTGTCCACAACACCCTTACTTCAGTGTAAATTAACAAAGCTGCTTCACTGCAAAGGTGTGGCCAGAAAAACACAATGTCAGCGTTAGAAACAATCTTCCCTTCTAAGTATCTGAAGGACAGATAAAAGAACAAAGCAAATCAAAATATCAAAACCACTAGATTTTAGAATAGTATTTCTGCATGTCAGTATTACTGGGGTTTCTGCAATCAACACAGCAACGTGGGTTTATTTTGTACATCAACATCTCTCAGACCAGTTCAGTGAAGCTCTGACACAAATACTGTGTATACAAATCACGGTAGCTAGAAAACAACCGTTTAATTACACTACTGAGAGGACATAAAGCAAAGAGAGGGAACACCACCATAGGAACAGGCTTGATTCCCAAATTCCAGCTTTGTATCAGGCTAGAAATTAGCCTTTAAATACAGCATTAATATTTGGGGAATGGATGTTACAAACACAATAGGACTGTATTCTTTGAAAAACCTGCACATCTATTCATTAGTCATCTTCAGCAACGTTTAAGCAGCAATTTTCCTTTGGTATGCACTGTGAGAAACACCTACCCTTCAAAGTGTCTGCATTAGATTCTTAATTATTAACTGCCATGTGATATTTGCTCTAAGAACCTCTTTATAAGCCTCTTAGACCTTCTCCTTGCTCCAAGGGCTGTATTTTGAGATGACGGCTATTCCTTGCAGAGCATACAGTGTACAAAGACGTCATGTTTTAGCCAACTGCACACTAAGGAAAGCGGAGCAGCCAGGAACCTTTTGCATTCGGTCAGCAGCGGCTGCCTGCGCTGCCGCTGCCGCTCTGTGCTCTCCACATTTAATCAGCCCCAAGGGCCGAGCTGCCAATCTGGAGAGAGCCCTGGCGGTCCCTCCGGAGCGGCCAACCCACCCCTGCACCTCAAGTCATGCACTGTCACGGCTAATGTGAGGTTGGCAGCTGTGTGAAACCCAGGAATCAAAACGCAGCCTCAGTGGCGAGATTTGCTTTAATGCTAAAAATACCGTTTAAAATGTAAGAGGGGGAAAGGATTGAATACAAAGTGATTTTTCAGAACTGGCACATGATTAACTAGCACAAACATTGAAGTAGAAAGCCTCTTCCAAAACTACAATTAAGGGAGTAAAAGAAAAGCCTTGAGATTGCTCTTAAGATGTTTGTGATGGGTATCTGCTTATTCTGCATTCCGAGAGCTGTACATACACTAAACAATGAGCTTGCTTGTAATAATTATCAGTACTTAATGGTATCTAAACTTGTTAATCCAATTTTACCCAAACAAATCCAATAATTACTCCATATGCTTTTTGATGATTACAATCTCGGGAATCCCAACTGCATAAAAAAGTGTTATGAGCAATTGTAGGTGGATTTTATTAATATAATGAATAGGATCAGTCTAACAGATTTCAATTACAACAATAGCTTTTAAGTACATTTCTACGACATAAGGAAAGAAAATGCGAAATGAAAGAAACTGGTTAAGCCACATAATACTGATTTATGGCAGCTTTTTCCTTTCATTCACCTCATTAACATTTCTCTATATTTCAGAAGCCCCCACGCTCCTCTATAAAACTTGCATTTCTAAAGCCTTCAAGGACCAGACATTCCAGAGGAGAAACAGTTAAACCCAGAAATGCATTCTTGGCTGCTACTGTGACAGGATTTATTTACAGCTTCTATTAAACACAGCAGCTCCATTACAAAGTGCTGGATGTGAGAAGAATTTTTGATTATACAATGCCAATGCCTCACTGCGTTAAACATATCATGCCAGTGTATTATTTTTTTCCTTCAGCAATTCGTTCAGGTCATTGTTTGATGGGTTTATGAATTCATTACAGGAAACAGATGGATCCCATAATTCAGAGCTATTCTCCCAGCCAATCATATGGGCAATCTTTTTCCTCGTCTTTGCTCCCCCCTCCAAATCAACCTTAATGAAGCCACTTCCTCCATGTCCAATTCCCCGCATATACACACTGCAATGAAGACTGGTGCTTATTAAAGCAACCTCCAAACACTAAATGCTTGCAAAATCAAGCCCATCAGGAGCACGCTCATACACAGACACCCCCCCCGAAGTCAGACAGAAAGCCATGAACTTACCCAAGTCGGGCGAAGATAACCCAAAAATACAGGATTGTAGTGAGCAGAACCAGACCTCCTGATTAGTCAGAAATCCATTTTTATATGGTGAAAAAAGGCCCCCTTTAGAAAAAAAATGTTGCCCCCCCAATCTACTTTCAAAGGATGAATTTTCATTTAGCAAATTACCTCCTTTGTCTACTAAGCGCTGGTATTTTTTATCCACAGTGACATCTACTGGTAAAAGTACAGGTATTTCAGTAAACCATTGCATAAACCCCTACTTCCCAATGCTTCTATGCAAAAGTGGGTAATTTTCTGTCTTCACTTTCCCTTCCCCCAAGTACACAAACTCCTCCTGAAAAAAAAATGCAGAAAAGTTACGATCTAAAGCCAAGAGAATCCCATAATTAGTTCTGAATATTACCCAAAATGGCTTTAAAAACGTCACCAGAAGCCACAGTTTAACATCAAAACCCACATTGAGGGTTAAAAGTGAAAATGCATGTGTTATGATGGCCTTAGAACTTTAACACCATTTATTTAAAGAAATCCTTCAATTTTACCAGTTCCTGAACATACCATTTATCCAATACTCGGAATAAAGTCGTTTCCTGATTTAACTCGATTCCCCCTCTTGCCATTTGAGCTCCTAACTGACAACAATGCATCTTCAGCTTCCTCTCCCAGACATTTCCTTTCCACTTCCTTCTCTTCACTTTTGCGACATTTCCTGCCTCCTTTTTCAGCCTTTCAACATCCCACTTCTAATAACCTATTTTTCCAACAGTCTCTACAGACTTCTCTCACTTCTACCAGTTCAGCCCTTGTACACAGAACTTGAGTTTGTAGCGAGGAAATTCCAAGTCAGAGCAGGAATTTAGAAGAAGCTGCAAAGTTCATGGAAAACCTTTAAATCAATTGTCAGGATTTCTCAGCCATCTTCAACAACCCAATTTTGTGTAATTTAGTGGTAGGAGATAATCCTACCTAGGAAGTTCCTTGAAAAGGTGTGGCTGTACAATCAACTTCATGCCTCCAGAAACCAGCTCTCATAGAATCACAGATTGGTCTGGGTTCCAACTCAATGGAACTCACCCAGTTCAAACCCCCTGCCATAAGCAGGGACACCTTCCACTAGACCAGGCTGCTCTGCTCAACCTAGCTTTGATTCTTAGTAACTGCTATTGCTTACATGCTACCTCAACTGCATCCGATTAAAACTATCAATGCAGTTACACACTGTATAATGAATGAAACTTGGCAGAGCTTACAACTCCAGAAAAGAAAAAGGAATCGAAGCTCAGAATCCACCCCATATAGAACTGCACCAGCCTAAATCCAAATCACAACTCAAGAGTCTTTTTAAAACACCAACGGAGAAAACAGGTTTTAAGAATCTGTTCCAAGAAAGAGATATTTTATTCAGGACATACTTACATGCGAAGGCTTTTCTGCTGGTTTTGGAGCAGTGTTTAAGTCATGTTTATCAATGTGTTTGTTGGCTGACGGAGCTCTCCAACCATACATAAATGGTTTTGGGTTTGCATGAGATGGTACCTATGTAAGGATGAATTCAAACCCTGCAGCTCCCAGTCTGATCTGCTCACTTGAAAACACTCCACAGGCTTCATCAAGATATGAGCATCATGTATTCTGTAACTACATTCAGCCATACAATCATGGCATGAGGTTAGCAGGCAACTACCCACCGTGAATTAATATATATATTTATTTATATATATTAAACACTGACATTTGTTATCTATTCAGGGGACTGCAGTTCAGTCAAAAATTAATTCCTAATTTTGATGCTGAGAAACCTCCGAAAATGTGTCATCCAATAAGATTTTACAATCATCTGTGGGAAACCACTATTTTATGAGGACATCACACGAACTTACATGGCCAACAGTGATGAGCCGGTCACAAATCATCTTCCCAACAGTGAGACTCCCGTATTGCCTCTTTAAAAATTAAAGGTTTTATTTTAATCTTTATTCCTGGATCTGCTAGAACCATCGAGATATTAAAGTAAGCTGGAAAACGTATTCTATTCCGTTCCATATTTAATTTTTGAAGTATTAACCCAACGTTTCTTAAACAGTCATCGGTGCTGGCAGTCCAAGCTCCCCACTGCCAGCTGGCACACTAACCAGAACACAGAAACATTAACTGCACACTGCCATTTATTCTTTTCCCCTTTTTCTCTTCTCTCTGCACCTCAGGGTCCTCCTACCAGGATGTGCATCTTTCAACCAAGTCTTAATAAACCCACCATTGCCTCCAGTCTCTTGATACCTGCCCCTCTTCATGGCAACTCTCAGCCCAGCCTCTCTGTAAATAGATCTGTAAGAGCTATTGAGGTTTCTGAGAGTATTTCCTTCACTAGAACTCCGTGTCCCAATACACCCACTTTATCAGAACCATCTGAAATAGCCAAGCTTTCCCTGAACCTGTCTCGTTAGCTCTTACCATCATTATCTCATCTTCTGGTTTTCTTCCTAACTCATTTAATTACAGGTGTTAGCATCTTAACTACTGGCTTTATGCAAAGGTCTGAAATAGGGAAACATTTAGGACTTCATCAACACCACAAATCCCCTAACACGTACCTACCCTGGCACTCATTAGTTCCTTCTTCTGGTTAGGCACAGTCATCTGCTTCAATTCAAACAAATTCTCCCTGCTCCCTCACATTTTCCACCCGGGTCTCACCATCCAAAGCTCTCTCAATACATCTTAACTTTGTAATGGTTTCTGACATGACTTTTTACTTTGTATTGTCATAAGCAAATTGGGGAAATGTGAGCTAAATGTAAATCGGCTGAAATATTCTCTGCGAGAATCAATGGTTTGCTGTCAAAACAGAAGTATGCTTCAGAATAGAGAGGAACTTGATCCAAGCCTACATTGTTCTTTCATTAACAACCAAATTGTGGACTAGAGAATATCCATATTAAATGTGCCAATGACACCAAGCTGGGGAGGGAGAAGATGGGGGTGATCAGATTGCTGAGTGATAGGATCAGAACTCAGTCATGATAAACGAGAGAAGTGGTGTGAAAAATGCAGCTGCAATCCAGAGGAAAGTCATATTATTAGGCAGGAACAATTAAAAGCAGAACAGCAAACACCTCACCTCACAGCAGTTCTGCTGAAAAGGATGCAATGTTTCAGAAGATCACAAACTGCAGTACAAAGATCAGGCTACTGTAAGAAGACAAATGTTGCAATGGAATAAATAACCAGCTACAAAGCTCAATGTAATCCTCCTACTTCAGTCTGGTATCTTAGAGCCTTCACTAAGGCAGCGTCTGCACCTAGAGCGGACCATCTCTCCTGAAGAAAGGGCTGGACCACCTGGGGAAGTACACAGGAAACAGGAATCTGGAAACATGGACCACCACAGCAGACAGAATGCAAAGAAGTAGTTCAGTCTAGAAGACAGAGTAGGCCAAACAAGCAAAACATACAAAGGAGAAGGAGGAAATAACGTGTTCCATCCCACAGTGAAACACGACTTGCTGAGTTTAAATAGCAGCCAGGGAGATTAAGATTTACATTTCTAACAATAAGAATGATTAAGGATTATCTGCAAACATGATACAGGTTTAGTGATCTTGTCTTAGGGCAAGAGGATGGAACAGATGAACTCTCAAAAACCTTTCTAGCACAGTCCTATACATAAAATGGGAGCTCCAAATCCATCTCACTCAGCTCTCCCACTTCCCTCAGCCATGACAAAGAAAAAAGCCACAGCACTCTCTCCAGCTTCTGCTGGTTTTAAATGTTTAAAATGAGTTCTTTCCATCAGCTCCACTTGTCCAGAGGCTCTCCACTTTGCTCTTGATTAACATGAACCTGAAATTGTATGAATACGGAATGACACTTTATCCCTTCACCACAAGCGGGTCTGCATTCTCTTTGTATCCCATCAAAGCCCACCCAGCTGCTGATCTGTACAGCGAACAATCCCAGCCCACCTCTACTGATACAAATCCATTTGTATCCAAATTGATATATCCACAGATTTCACTTTTCAGGACTGGAGAAGCTCTTAATAAAAACATAGACCCTTGCATACTTCAGAGCTCAGATACTACATTTTGTTTCCCTCTCTGGAACAGCATCTGCATTTTCTTCTTTCAGATCTGTCAGCACAGAGGCTGCCAAACACTTTTGGAACCTACAAAACCTGGTTTGTGTGATTCAACGTAGGTTTTAGAAGTTTTCTTCAACCCCATTCTACATTATTCAGTTATGTCTCACATGCAGCAATCTTGTGAAGAATACTTATACGTTTTACAGCTTTAATACTTTCCTCATTGCTTTCCTCCATGTTAGCACTGATTAGAATCCTAATTTTCAATTCACAATTAATTACTGTGCCATTAAAAATGGTACACCTAATTAGGTTGATAGGTTGGCATCAACAATACATTGATAATCCAAAGCAAATATGATGCTTTTTCACTGCAAGTCACACTCACTCATGTTTATTGAAGGCTCTGAGTGCACACACATGGGGTTACCAAAGCCTAATTGATGAACAGAAGTGGGACTATATACATCAGGCCTCAAACTTGAAAGTCCAAGTTATGAATCAAGATACTGGGTAATAGAACAGTTAAACTATGGCTGCACTCCTTCAGGAGGTGAACTTAACATTTCTTCTGCCTTCTTTCAAGCAACAGTTCTCCATTTACAGGCAATGTGAAGCCACGATTACGAATTCATGTAACTCAAACCCCAGCATTAATCAGGTACATTTCACTATGTACATGCTTGTCTACATTTGTACCCACTGTAAAGCAATGACAAATAAATAAGTAAATACATCCTGCTAGAAGCTGGTCTCTAGACTACATTTGTTCTGAAGCCTCTGCCATTTCAGCATGGGAGCATTTCATTTAACATGCTGTCACACATGTAGCTTTGAATTCAGACTCCTGTAAACTCAATTCCCACCTCCAGAGCAGGACAATACACTGACATTAGAAAGGGAACTTGCCTATCAGAAAATGAAGCTATTGGAAGCTTTTAATCACTTGTGTTAATAACATTAAGAAACAACAGCATTAAGAACTGTCTAAAGAGCACAGAAGGGAGATAGAGTCACTACTGAGAGGAATTAGCTTGCGTATGAAACTACTGCTCTACAGTGAAGAGAGGGCAGCTCTGAAGGAAGAGAGGGATTGTTCAGCTGTGTTTAGAAACCTTTGCAGAGTTTGCTCAGGTTCCCTACAGAAGACTTTCCTACAAGCTCAGCCCTCTTCACAGCTACAGATTCCAGGTCTTGCACTCCTTCCCCAAGCGTTCAGAAACAGCTGAACTCAACCAACTGCTTTTAAGAAGACTCACTGAAGACACACCTGAAGTTGTAGCCCACCAACAGGGCACAAGTCTCACAAACACAAACTCATCAAGTCAGTAGCACAGGAAAGGATTATGCCATTTTACATATCAAGTACAAGCCACAGGCACGGGCTCACCCTCCAAACCTTTCCCAAGTCTTGCTCCTGTCAGTAACTAGACAATGTAAGAGTCAGAGAGAGAGGAAACAGCTTGGAGTTCAATTACACAATGCTAACACTACCATCACCATAAGTACGTGGGAAATCCAAGCATTTAATAACAGATTCAGTAATTCCACACAGAGCCACGCAAGAAGTCTGGGCAGCACTAGGAATCAAATCCTTTAATTTTAAGCTGTGTGCATTTAATCTCATAAAACAATGATTTATACACAGTTTTCACATTCAGAGAGGTTTTTTGGTTTATTTTAAACAAATATAGAGAAGGTGCTAAGTCATCACACCAGGCACGTCCTTTTTGCTTCATTCCCCAGGCACAGATCGAACAGTAGATATTCTTCACAGCAGAATTCCCATCACTGTTAAAACATTCACAAACAGGTAAATATGAAGACTAACAATACTTAGCACTTGATAATTATACAAGTAATTGACAACTAGAATTATCTCTGCATCCATCAGTTTACTGTATACAAGAGCCATGAACAGTGCCGCATCTACAGGTTACAGTTCACATGGTCAAGCCTTGAGACTTGTTTGAAACAAGTCAGAAAGCAGGGCAATCTGGTGGACAACCATCTTACAGTGTACATTAACCTGTGGGGTTTGTATTTAAGTAAGCAGAGGGAAAAAGATTCTATTATAAACAAACCTGTGCCTCAGGAGCTGTCATTTGCACCTACACTGTGTCAAACAACTACTGTTAGAACCAGCCCTTCCGCAGCAGAACCTGTTCAGAGCCCAGAGGACCCAGCTCACCCCGTCTGGCTGCTGAAGGCAGCTCCTCCATTAGGGGTTAAAAACTGCAAATCACAGTGTAAATGCCTTCAGTTTTAAAAATAAAAGCGGCTGGGTACTGCAAAGGGATACCTCATAAACCCATCATTTCTATCATGGATTGGTTCTACATGTCAGCTTGACTAGAGTCCTGTGTAAACACAAAGCTTTGACTCTACTGTCATGTACACTTACGATACCAAATGAGTATTTAATGTGCAATACTAAAACAGTAACAACTTCGTGGGCAACCAGTAAAAGGTCTCTGTAATCTTGGCATAACCCTCCCAGTTCCCATTCTTTCTCTACAGAAAAAGTAGGTTTATACTACAGACCTAAAGATAGTGTAGAGATACCCGAGCTATTAATTGAATCAGTCAGCATGAATAACTGAAGCAGTGCCAACAGTGTGGACCAGCAGTGTTGACTTATTCCAAGTCTCAGGTAGCATCACCCAGAGAAACTCTGCATGCAGCCAACTCAGTGAAAGCTAAACCTGAAATATTATGGCCTTGTGTTTCAAAGTCTGGATCCTTACTGGGCTGAGGAACTGTTCATTTATATTTAACAAGATTGTTTGGAGAATCAAAGCTTTGAGCAAGTAAGTTCTTAAAAACATACAAAACCCACAGGGACATTGTTACCACCTGAGACTGTACCTACAAAACTTCACAGATTTGACACCTAGAAAAACATCCTGGTTTGGACGCAGTCCCCAGTATCGGAAAAGACAAGCAGCCCTATGAAAATGTCACTCTTCTGCCTTTGGAAATGAGTGGCTGACAATGAATTTGAAGCCCTGAAATAAAAACGAGCCTTTACTCAGCTAAACCAAACTAAATTCAAGGCCAGGCTGGATGAGGCTTTGAGCAACCTGGTCTAGTGGAAGGTGTCCCTGCCCGTGGCAGGAGAATCCGAAGCAAACTCTTCATTTCAGATTCAACACAATCTGAAGAAATACTCTTCATTATTCAGTTTAAGCTGAACAGATTTTTTATGTCTCCAGTGCCATTGTGCATTAATGCCACATATGAAAAACAGGCTTTAAATTATTCAGACACATGAAGAAAGCAGCTCCAGCCATTTGCAGACCTGCTGCTTTTCAGATTCTTCAGGAAAATTTCCTCAATAAAAGCAAATTAAAATCTGTCTGGGATTCTGCAATCGTTTCACTGCAGCCAAGACGAAGGCAGAGAAAAAAAGGGCCCAACCTCAGTTCAATTTGTTAAACAAAGTCTGACAGAAAACCCCTTTTGTGGGAAGGGTACAGCCGCAGCAGGTCTGTCAATGACCGAGCATTCCTCAGGAGGCTTTTCCCTTCTCCGTGCAATGCAGCCTTGGCACCACTGAGGATTTAAATGACCAAGTTCACTGAAAAGACCAGGATGAGAAACAAGCAGGGAGCAGAGAGGATCCATCTGTGCGTGTTTACAGCCTGGCAGCAGCGGTGTCACCGCACCAAGCGGAGCTGGGGTATTTGTTGTTGGAGATGACAGCTCTGGTTGATGGGGCTGTCACCATAGCAACTTGCACTAAGGACTCACAATGCACCCAAACCAACTCCCAGCTAAATTAACTTATTGCATGTCACCAGTGAGAAATGACTGTTCAGAGGTAATTTTCTGTACTAATATGTAATAGAGTTAACTCTCTAAATTGAATTAAATTAATTAAATGCCACTCCCAGTAAATCAGATTCTATTACATGAATGTTAAAAGAAATTAAAGATGTTTTAATAAAGATTACTAATAATAACTTAATATTACTTCATTTTAATTCAAAAATTCTGCTCAGTTTATTTTAGACACGTCTTCCCTTTACTCAGAAGGAATATTTAATTACTCCACATACATTACACACATTTATTCCATATAGAAGTACTTAAGATTTATCCAAAAGAAAGAACACCAGCACTGTAAGAACTGATCACCTGTGAAATACAGCTTGGTTGAATATGTGACACCCTAAAGGTTTTTCTTCCACACACGTACACTCAAGCTTTTGGTAAATTATCACACCTTCAACGATTGTGTCCAGCTTCCAAAGAGCTGTATTGCTGCTTTTTGCAGAGGAAAAGGAAAACTTTCTGCACTAAGTCCATGTACAAAGAAAGAGGAAAATGCCAAGCCTGTCTGGGCAGGCCACAAAAATAACAGCTCTTTAATGGCTTTACAGATCTACTAACTTTTATAATGTATTACTAGCTTTGTTATTTAAAGTAGATTCTTGCACATTCGAGTAGAATAGTCAGCTGGGAGGCAAATCGAAATGCCCTCTGCTCCCAGTGTAAATAAAGGGCAAGTTGTAATTGCCAAATGATAGTATCAATGCTGTCCAGATGACCCTGACTTTTACTCACTGAAGACTTGCGAAGATACTTCAGGCAAACATGGGCCCTACCTAACATTAATCATCTCTCAGAACTACAAACCACATTACCACTTTACTTCTGAAAAAGAAACTTCATTTATGTGTGAGAAGGCAGCTACTGACAGCAGGGGGAGCACATGGTATTGTCATATCTGCCACTGGCCACACCGATAACCACAATGCGGGTCCAAGTGCAAGGTTCTGCTCATATTCTGTTAAACACCCACAGGAAAGTCAGTTCTTCTATTAAAAGAATATGGTAAAAAAGTCTAAAAACATTTTTGGAGTCTCAACTGTAAAACAGGCATAAAAACAAATGTGGAATGCAAGGGCACAGTGATGACCCACTGGAGCAGAACAAGGTAAGCTTTACATCCCACTTACGTTTTGGGTACCAGTGAAATGGGATTATGGATTTCACTGTTCATTGTTACTCTGTATCAAAGTTGTTATGCAGAAATATTTTAAAAAACAAACTAATTCTAACTTAAGTGTCTTAACAGCCATAATAAGGCACCAAATCACAAAGTCTTCATAGTCAAAACTGTACTTTAGTATCCAGAGACCAAACTGGAGACACACTGCACATGCTCACGGAATTGAGCATGCTCGGCTATCCTAATACTGCACAAAAATATCTGAATGGACAGGACACTACAAACCATCAAGAGATGGTGAGAACACCTTCACCAAGACAGGAGAAAGTTAGAATTTTGGACTTTTTAAAACATTTCCAAACTGAACTTTCAAATTGATAGGTGTGTGCCTATTGTACTTTCAAAGCTCTCAACAATTACCTCTGTAGCCATATGCAAAACTATCTTTACTCTCCGCTCACCTTCTCTTTAGTGCTCTTCTTTTGAGAAGCAGATAAACAAGTTATACATCTACAGGTGAAATTCTGATGTGATTTCACTTTCTTGCTTGATGCTCATGTTTGCAGAGGAGGACAAAGATCTGCTCCCCACATGCTGAGCAAATCAGCCAAGAAAGAACGGGCTTAAGTTATAGGAAAAACTCTCAGGCTGATTATGAAGAGAACTTTCCAACAACAATCAAAATGTCTCTCAAGAACATGTGCTTGGCTTGTCTGACAGGGAGATGGAGAAGACAATCCCTTCTTGCTCATCTGAAGTCATGTATATAGTTCTTCAACTCTAAAGCTTCACTGTTTTTAATGGAGCTGATGACTCGACTGTTCCGGAGCACGGTAACTCAGGTTCTTCAAAACAGAAGCTCATGAGAGCCTGTCTGGCCTTGGAAAGCTGAAAGACTGGCCCCATAAAGACTGCTGAAAAAAAGAGAGAGCAGAAGCAGCCACACTGGAAATTATGTCAGAAACACTAAGAGAATCCTGGAAACAGGAGGACGGATCTTCACGAAACTGTGATAAGACAGAGGAAAGCTACTTCTGCTAACATGGAAAGAGTCAATCCGGAGCTTGAATAATGCCTCAAGTTCAACTGTTCCCTTTGGGCAAACAGTAATAATAGTTGCTGACATGCTCAAGGCAGCTGAGGAGTGTCCGAAGCATTTAGTGGTGCTATTAAACGCAGGTCCCACAAGACTGCTTAGTATGACCCACTGCTGCTATGCCACAAAGCTGGGCAGGATGCTTAAAAAGAAAATCACCTCCTGTCATGGTGATCTTGGACCTACAATCAACCTCATGAGTAACCTCCTCTTTGGATGCTAATGCACACTACACTGCCTAAACCGGTTCAGGAATAACCTGACTGATGAGACGCGTGATGCAAACCCAAGCAAAATGCTTCAGAGCATTTACCAAGTGTGAGCTGGTTAAACAGACATTTTAAGTAGCCCTGTAGGATTTGTAAAGTACGGGCTACCACCTTTAACAACTCAGGAAAAGCATTACAATAATCCAGCAAAACACGGGGAAGTCAAGAGGCAGACTAGGTTCTCAGAGTAGAGGAATGTCAACAGCAGACAGTCAGCAGGAGAACACGAGGTCCCCCAGGCCAAAGGCTTCACACACAGTGTAAAAGAATCGTAACACATTTTCATTTCCTTTGTTTTCCCAAGATAACCCTCTTCAACATTTGTAAAGCAACTGCCCCAACAGCATGTACCAGTGTTACAGTTCAAAGCTGCTTTCATCCTTCCCAAGGAAGGGACCGAGTAACATTAGAAAACTGGCATGTATCTCAATACAGTCATTATCAAAGCAAGCTGATCCGTTTCCTGATGTAAAAGCTCTCTTCAAGCTTACAGTTTGCAGATCTTATAGATAGGATCTTTATATGTGATACAAGCCTCCTCCAGGTAGCAAGATGATAATCTAATAATGGAAAGTGGTCAGGACACTGCAGGTAAATCAAAGCTGACAAGGTTTTCATGGAGAAGGCATCACAGCAGCTGACAGCCTTCCATGAAAGAATGACATAAGACAGTCCCCAAGGCAGACAAGAAGCTGCCTTCATGTGTGTATTTCTTTAAAAGGGTAAAAGCAAATAACAGACTTTAATTCAGACAGGAAAGGACCACACTGGTAAAATAGGTGAGCTGTGCCATAATGCCCTTTCCAAGAAAACAAATCCTGGACTCTGCTAGCTGGATAAGAAAGCTCAGAGGTGTAGGGTGGGTGTTCTACATCTGTTACTATCAGTAGAAGCAGACCATCGCACGGGCACACTGAACTGGAAAAATGCATCTGGTCTCTACTACTAAGGCATATGTGCTCTGACAGACAAATTTCAGACAACATTCTATTAATAATTGGAAAACAGTTATTTGATAAGCAAACTGATAGAACAGAATACACACTATTGCCTGACCTGTTGTGATGCCAGCAAGTGCAGCAGTTTGACCGTGTCACTGCCTACATGCTTAAACACACTGCATTAGGCAATGCCCGTTAACGAAAAAGCAGTCTATCGTGGAGTATGAAAGCACCCACTGTGGGCAGATAAATAACCATAAAACAGCATGCAGTTTGATCATAACTACCACTATTATCATTTGTGTAGCTGTGTTAAAATTTATATTCTACAATATACAGTTGTCAACAACTGTATTGGCAGTTGTTTTGTTTTTCAGAAAGCAAGCCAGGGATTTATCTAGGAGGCATTACCCACCGAGGGGCACCCTGACAATTAGGTCTAGATGAGAAAAGCCCAACTGGTGTCATCTAATTTGTTCTTGTTCTCTCTTCATGAAGCACTCTTGTAGAGATAATGTACCAGGCTTGAAATTTATTCAACAACAGATAACGTAAAGAGAAATCTGATGAGAACATACTGCCTTTAAGCAGGGTATCAACCCTTACAACATTTAGAATAGTTGAAAAATACTAGTGTTTGAAAGCTTCCATTTCCACACAGTTTTAAACCAAAATATATACAGGTCAAGCTGTTGCCATCCTTGATCTGATAAGCCCAGATCATTTCCTAATTGAGGAAACTGAGAAAAAGCAAACAACACAGAAGACCAGAGCAATGTTCTGCCTGTATTTCTACTATAAGCACACGCCTAAATTTGCATGATTGCAAATTGTAACAGACTATCTCTAAGGAGATTAAAAACTACCTCTGAGGAATACTAATAACATCAAGGATCTCCGACTGAAGCTCTTACCTACTCTTCTATTCCCAGCTGAGGAATCTGCAGAGCTTACAAGGCAACCACTGAATGAGACTAGAGGTGCCTACTTGAGTGGTCAGAAGCAGCAGCAATGCTAGGACACATCCATGAAGTGCTCTGCATCTCTTCTGGGGGCAGCTGTACTGGAAATCCAGCTCAGGAGAGGAGCACCTTAGAAGACTCTCTCATGGTTTCAATTTTATTGTCAAATAACATTGGAGGTTTGTGTCTGTGTGTGTGTGTTGCTCCTGACAAGTTTTTGCCAAAATCATGTACTAATTGCTTTGGTGCCTCATTGTCTGAAAAGAGCGTTTATGGAAACCTAAAGAGTCTACAGCTTCCTAAGAGCTACAGGAGGCTTAAACCTTCGGAACTGACACTCTTTGGTTGTAGAGATCAGGGCATGAAGCCTTGAAAAGTGCTCTCTCCTGCAAAAAGTCAACCATACTCAATGCCACCATTAATCTCTAGTTGAATACCTTTGACAAACAAACCAGAAAGACCAACACAGAAAATGCTCAGAAAGCAAAATACAACTTGCAGCTTAGTAAAAATTATCCATACACTTACTTGTTACCTTTTTTCCTTCCCTTCATAATGGCAAAGTTGATTTGAACTACATTTTAAGAGACTCATCATGTTGTTAACATCTGTGAGAGCAAAAAGTGTGTTAAGCAACAGTGAACTACCACCACCAAAAACTCAAGATGGCTTGTCACCACCATCCCACCTAGAGCAGCAAGAAGAAAACCAAAGTTTGCCCTGTACTAGGTTAACTCCAAGCATCCCGGACTTACTCTTCTTGCTTTGTCTCCAATGAAGATGCAAATTTCTCTCCCTGTCTGCTCTCACCTGTATTTTCTCCTCTTTTTCACCCAGTACTATGGCAGGGACTCCGTGAATTATCTTCACGCTCTAGTCTTTGCAGATTGTAAAGTTGTAATTACTTCTCTGTTAGAGAAGTGGTATCTCTGTTATAAGAGCAAATCCATGTTTGTTTAAAGATACTTGTAATAGCAAAACAACACCATGATAAGAGTTATCAGAAAGAAAACATTTTTGTGTTATAAAACCTTAACATATGACAATAGGTTATCATTAGGTTACCAAATGACTACATTGAAACAGTTATTACAGTACCCCCCCTCCTTCTGCAATGATGATTTATGGCACATTTTGTGACTATAACATTCCACAGTTCAGTACAAACACAGCACTTAACTAACAAGATTGCAGCGGCAGATATTCAAGCATAAACTATAAATACTCAAATGAGCCAGAGGTCCTAAGTCTGTTGTAAATCATACCTGATTTGAGGCTGAAATACGTCTCCTAAGCTTAGGTAAAAACCTCTGCTGGCTTCTACAATAACATGACACAAACAGGAAAAACTCAAAACCTATTTTAAAAAGAGCAGTTGTGTTACATATGGTCATAATTCTACTTAAAATACTGAGGAGACGTGTCTCTAAAAAGTTTAGTATTCCTTATTTCATAGAATTCCAGGCTGATTTGGCTTGGAAGGGGCTTTAAAGCTTATCCTGTTCCAACCCCCTGCCATGAGCAGGGACACCTTCCACTAGAGCAGCTTGCTCCAAGCTTCATCCAACCTGGCCTTGAACACTGCCAGGGAGGGGGCATTTTCTATGGAACTACCATTAAATATCAGTAACATCCACCACAGGCAAAAAGAGCACATTATCAGTGCACATAAAACTGCATTTCTGTATGAGCAGAATTGAGTGTAGGCTACAGGAAAGCAATTCACATCCAAATATGTACAAACAGAGAACATTTCTAACAGCCCATTTGGGCAGGTGAAGTGAAGAATCAATTTCAAACTATGCAGCCATCTACACAGCTGATTTGGAAATGAAAATACCTAGCTTTTAAAAAAGGTATGCCACTACTGTCATCCAACAGAAATACCAGACCAAGGGATGGGATCTTAGAGCTTTTTTTCCCTTCTTTTTTCATTTTAGCTCCTGTTCACAATACAGTCGAGCATGTTCCTTCAGAGAAAATACACAGTACTGCTTGTAGGATAAAAACATCATTCTAAAAGGAAACTCAAAAAAGTAGACCAACATTTGTGACACCACAAATGGTTTACCAACCACATACTGTTGAATGCTTTCTGTTCTTCGAAGCCCCCCAAAATCAAATGCATTAAAGCCTCCACCCCTGGTAGAACAATCTCTCAGTCTGCAGACAGACAGTCCTCCTGACCCTGCAAGCTATGCATTAAAATAATCACTTGGTGAGAAGTCCCTAAGGCACATGGCACAGACAGCCAGGGGGAAGGGAAAGCTCCAGAAACAGACCACAAATGGAAGGGAATGATGCTCAGCTCAGGATCCACTGTACCACTTTAACGGAGGATGGCCAGCACTGGGTAGGCTGCTGAACCCCAGAATTACTGCAGCTATTACAGCTTCTGCCGTCCTGCTTCATCCCATAAACTGTGAGCTGAAGTTCCCATTTTCCCCTTGGAAAGCCCACATCTCTCCGAAGTCACATGCCATTAACATGCTAAAGACAGACCTACGATGACCAGGAATTTCAAAAAGGCAGACTGGCCATCTCTGCTTTAGACTAAAGGGAGAACAGGATTTTCCAGACTAACATTTCTAATGAAGTATTTACCAAAATCTTTTCTACCTTAAGACTAAAAATGGTCTATACTTCACTCTTTTTACTTCTAAGTTTACACATGTAACACTTGCTTTCACTGTAGGCAATGCTGGAGAACTGGACCGATACTTTGCCTCCC
Organism: Psilopsiagon aymara; assembly: GCA_024733675.1. Lineage (NCBI taxonomy): Eukaryota > Metazoa > Chordata > Aves > Psittaciformes > Psittacidae > Psilopsiagon > Psilopsiagon aymara. The sequence goes on from JANRGW010021410.1 coordinate 19,608, forward strand.
AATTACTATGGTGGATTGTTTGAGTAACAAATCATTTAAGCTCTTTTCTACCAGCACCTGAAATTTATTTCACGCAAAGTGCATAGAATTCAGTTGGGATGGGAGTAAAGCAGCCCAGGAACTGATCATCACTGTGCTGACTAAACTTGCAGCAAGATGGCTAGAGGAAAAGTAGGCAGCAAAATATCTGCCTTCACTGTATTTATCACAAGCATAGCTCTCAAAGCCTGCTGTAGTTATTAATAACAGCCATTTACCATACTAGTGACTATTTACCATACAGTACAAAACTCTTACTGATAGCTACAGCTCAATGTTTTCATTACAAAAGCTTTTATACGCAAAGTTTCTTTATCAAGTGCGTATCAACTGGCAAGAGTTTACACATTTAAAATAAACACTAATAGGTTCTGCCCAATAGTCCTGTTCTCAAAAGAATTACCATAAAAGAACAGTAACGTGGAAGTACACTGCACAGCATGCAATAAAACCATGCTCATTTCCTACCTCATCTCATTCTGCAGCACTCTTCTCCAGCTGAACAGGAAGACTACTTCCATTTGTTTTTAAGTAATTGAGAAACATTTCAGCTCCTTATCAGCTCTTCAATCCTTTTTCCTTTCACACATTCCCTAGAATTGTTGCCAAAAGGGTATTTATACAAGATTCAGCCTAACAAAAATACTCTAGCAAACAATGCTGCAGAAAAATAATCAGAAGCTGAAGAAGCTGCTATGTAGAAAAGACTTAAAGAGATGGATCCTTGTTTAAACAGAAAGAATAATTTAAGTTGCTTTAAATAGAGGCCAGAGCTGCATAAGGGTGCACTTCCTACCCCTGGACCAGTACCTCCGGCAGCAGACACATACCTTTCCTCTATTGGTGGAAATGCCTGTTTATTTTGGAAGGGTTTTGTGCTCCACATCACAAATGGAAACATTCAGCTCAGGCTGAGGCCTCAGAGCAATATTTAACTGACAACACACCACATACACACACCCACAGGAAACCTCTTTCCTCCTTACCAGTTTCTCTTTCCTGAGGCCTCAGCAACTGAACATGTAACAGCCCGTATCACCTTACAACCAACTGTAACTACACATACAAAGCATGAGTTAATTGTTAGATAGGACACCAGATCCACATTTTCCACTGGGCTATAGAAATACATTTAAATCCTAATAGCCATTGAAAAACAAAAAACACCTTGATCACAGAGCAGGTTTCAAGCACGTAAGCTGGAAGGGCTAAGCTTTCTTACCATCATATCCCACTGTTTGTCCATTCCTAGCTGCTCCAAGAGAGTGCTTTCTCCTTCCGAAATACTGCTAAGAGCAATCAAGGAACAGTATAAACATACTGTCCCCCATCAGCTGAAACCCTTCCACACCCCATCTCCAGTTGTATAACTTATTTTTCTCCTGTATGACCCAAAGCATCTCCCATTGCCATAGCAACCCAGCTGCAGAACAGAATGACACATACAGAAAAAGAAGCAATTTCTAAGTTACCACAAGCAGCTACATTAAGTCATATTTAGAAAGATCCCACCTACCAAAAACTGGCAACTGGGATATTCTGCAAAAGGTTTATCCCCAGCTCAAGTTTTAAGCTTTAGTACATCCTGTCCATTGGCATGCAGCACCTGCTACAGTTAAAAGACTCAGTTTTACTGTGCTGGCCTGTCTTTAGAACAAATTGCCTACATACGAAATACATCAACTAAATTCAATTGTAATTCCTGTGTTGCCTTTTAGTTCTAGTAGCATTTGTCACTCAACCTTGAAAAAGGAATACTCAGTGCAGTACTGCAGTAAAGTTTACAGTCATCTTCAAATAGTCCATGAAAAACATTCAGCCAATTTCTTCCTCTTATTTTTCTGTATTTGAAGACATTCCTGTGACTTATCATAAGCTTCTGTACATCCCTCCTCAAGGTAAACGGAACAGTATAATGAAGTGGACATAAAACATCCCCACAGACCAACCTGCAGAGCAACTAATAGCTGCCCGCCAAAGGAAACGAGAAGAAGGTTCATCCACACAACTGTAAATAATCACTGTCCCCTGCACTGCACACGAACAGGAAAGGTTTGGTTTCTCTACAGGCCAGGGCAACTCTTTCCAATGAAGTCTAACTACAAAAAGGTGAATTATTGCTTCTGATTAGATAAACAGTAAAAGCTGGAACTGTTTAATCTTTAACATAAGTACCTTTATTTCCTGTTATCTTCTCTCCATTTCTATTCTATAGCAGTAGCATGGGACACTTAAATACAAGGATAATGGACCAAACAAAATGCAAGCATTCAAAAAGCAAACTCTCACATGTACCTGAAAAAATGGAGTTACTCTCATACTACTCTCAAAAACTTCAACTTGCCATTTTTAAGCAATGCAAACCAAAGCTGTCACAACAAAACCAGAAATAACATCATCCCAGGGGGAGAGCAGAAGGCACTGTGTGTTTCAGTGTCAACAGAAATGAAGGGCCACATTATTAACACATGAAAATGAACTTTATAGGACAGTGAAACCTTTTCACACAGAAACAACCCTATACAGAGAAAAAACATGTAATATTGGGGAAAAAAATACTTCATTTAGATAGAAATTGCCCTAATGTACCTAAATTCTGAATTGCTTCATGCACTGCAGATTCTGAGAGGCTGTTTCTTCTGAAAGCAAAATTTACTGTTACAAACTACATGAGACCTCACAGGGCAGATGAAACAAAACTCAGACTAAAATTTTCTCATGTCACACTTTCTACACAAGAAAAATATAGAAAGGAAAGGACAAAGTCTCAATAAATCACTTGTCACAGTTTCCTCATCACGTAGTTACAACTTTATCTTTCTGAACTCAGTATTACTGAAGCAATACTTAATTTCTGCTCTATGAACACATAAAAAGCGTTTGAAACATAAGTTGTTTTGTCAACCCCATATGTTAGGCTTGGCTCTGCTCTAATTCCCAGCCTTTGGGAATCTGGGAAGCTCTACTTGCCTGTCTGTCACCTAATAATCCAGCAATAAATAAGTGTGCATTAACTCATTCAGAACTGTTCTGGAGCCCTGAGTCTTGTGTGCTGCCCTGTGAATCAAAGGGTAGACTAGGTAAAGTATCTGAAAGCCAAAAGAGAGGAATCACCTCAGCTCTTTTCCTTGCCTTTTTTAAGGCCATAGCTTTGTTAACATTACTCATATGACACTTTAGAGTTCACTCCCCCAGAGAGGAAAATGTCTTGTGTTTCTAGTGCTTCCTGGGCCATGCTGCAAAGTGGTTTAATTCACTTACCAAACAGAAAATCCACACAGAAGTGAAAAAAAGGCAGCTGGGGAAATAACTTTCTCATAGGTTCAATGAATTGAGTTTACTCACTAAATTGAGTTGAATCCTGAATGCTGGAGGAAGTATTTACCATTCTGGGTGGCAACTAGTTGATTTTGAAACAGATAAATAACTAGGAGCAACTAAATGGAAAACTACATCTGCCTCAACAAGACACAAAAGATAACACACGTTGTGTTATGTTTCACAGGAATTTAATCCATGTATTCCTGTCAAAAGTGTAACATGTACCAGATACCCAGCAACAGAAGAAAAAGCTTATGCTGAGAATCCCAACATATACCCAGCTCCTCCAACAGAACTTCAAAAACAAAACTGTCCTAGTAAGACACACTCTCCCCCTTAAAATAATGCAAAGAATAACAAGTATAAGCACAGTTTTTAAAAGAAATTAACAGAAATATCAAAGGGTACACAAATAATAAACATGACTTTACCTTTGGTTTTTTGTTCAGCAGCCTGAAAGAAGAAAAGAACAAAACAAATCAACTGCTTGTCTATACTCAAAATGATACCTAACAAATATAGGGCTTCAGGCCTAACTGCCTGCAGAAACTGCTTGCATAAACCAGGTATCAGCTCTAATGAAAGACTGAAAAATGCTAGTTTAACTCCAGGTATTGGGAATGTGAGGAAAACCGATGCCAAAGAGACAGTACAAAACCTGGCAAGCAGTCTGGCAGTGCCCTACCTACCCACCCAGCCTTCTGCCACTTCAGAGGCTTCCTGAACCAAGCAGGTCAGTTATGAACTTTTTAACACTTAAGAGAATTAACTTCATGACTTTGTGCCATATCCCATTGAATCCGCACAAACTATTCGTCTACACAGATCAAGTGCACATTTTTATGAAGACTCATCTTGCTTTTTTTTTTCTCACCTGTTTGAAATCTACCCACTCTGTCGATAGCAGATAACTTATACACTGGAAAAGCCAGTGATCAATTCCTGTCCACCTCCTAAGGGCTATTTAAGATTAGAACTGTGTAAACCAGAAAATGAGGCAGGAGAATGCACACCACAGAAAATGCGTCCAGCTGACTTTGCACTGCCATGGAAGAGGAACGCTCACGTGAGACAGTGGTGGGAGCAGTAACATCAGAAGATGGTAAGCAGCTTGGGGAATGCTAATAACCTGCCATAACTGCTCTTGCAGGAATTTTCTGAGCCCAGCCTCACTCAAAAGTCAACAGGACTGGCCACCTATGTCACAATTAGTCACAGAAGTAAAGGCTACAGAGGCAGTGTCCCTATGTTATACATAAAAGTGAATACATAATTTAAAACAGTAAGATGAACAAACCTTTTTCTGAGCACCTTCCTTCTTTTTCTTTTCTTCCTGCTTTTTCTTTTTCTTTTCTTCCATCAAATGTTCCTCTTCTTGTGTTTCTTGTTCTTTCTCCCTGTTAAGAATAAAGGTTGGGAAGGACTTTTCAGTAAGATAAAGTTTATCTAGGAAGGTTAATAATTCATACTTCTATTGCTAGCTTTCTCTATCTAATATCTAAAAAAGGCTGCTGTAATAGAAGCACTGAAAAAAGCTGCTCCGAAATTGAACCAGTGACAAATAAAATAGTAAGCAATGAAAACTCAGAAAGAATCAATTCAGAACCTCTTTCCACAATCACTCCAAAGTGCTGCTTAATAGTAGCACATTCTAGGGAAAGAAAGTTTCAAACTGAAAAATAAAGTAGTAACCCAGCTGGTTCATCCAAGTTCTGCTGCATCTCAACAGCTACAATTCACAACATACCTCAAAGATCATGAGTGAATTCAGTACTTCTCAACTATTTTAGTTTCTCTGATCAAACAAATCCTGTACTCGTTTCTCATATACATTAATTTTGTTCTCAAGAAGTTGTAAACTCAGGCCCAGATGAATTCACATCATCCTATTTTGTGCTCATCCTATAAATTCTATCTGAAGGATTTGCAGGAATACAAAACACAACTGCTACAGTAGCATCCTGGTTAAAATTTAACCTAAGTTATGCCAATCAAGAAGATCTATAGGAAACCTCACCATCCTTGCTTTCTTTCTCCATCACCATAATGAATGGTTGTAACAATGACCCTCCCCAACACCCTTTCAAATAAATACCAATGCAAGTAATTCATTGACTTCTCTAGAACCATTTCATCTTCCTTGACAGCTCTTCAGGTCCTGCACATTTATCAGCCTTATAGATCTTGTGAGAATACTCCATTTCTGATGGGCTAAACCCATGACTATTATTATTATTATTAGATTAGATGCCTCAAAGTTATTCAACATCACTTGTAGCACCACTTCTTACTGCTTGTAACTTGCCAAAGCTCACAGCCCTCCTTTTTTGTTTGAGGGGTGGGTAAAGAAGATCCTGGTAGTTAAATAATTACAGACGTACAACAGGTCTGCTGGGGCTGGAAGTTCTTTATCTAAAGGAGAAACAGATTTTGCACATCATGTTTTCAAACACTCCCCCATGTCACATTTTCCCTTTTAACTGTGCCTTTATTTCCCTTTAACATATTTGCACATTATTACATAGTTTCCTTTTTCATGAAAGAAGAAAAAAATCCATTTTTTGAGATTTCGGCTGTTGAAGTGTGGTTTAATTTTTAGCTTTTTCGCTTGCCTAAAAATACTGGGTTTGGCCACTGCAAATGCTTTATTGCTTGCGAAGATGCTGCACTGTGCTCCAGACTAAACCAAAAGCAGTTTCCCTTCCCTTGCGTTACCCTAGACAATAAACATCACATTGAGCAACCCACAGGTCTAAACACAGGGGTTCCTTTCCTTTTAGACACCTGACAGCACTCAAACTATTTACAGAAGTGACAGATACAGCAGGTCCCAATGCCTGGAATAGCAGCTGGAGGTCAGGCACATCTGGAAGTGCTCAGCACACAACTGGAGGTCAGGACATGGAAAGTGGCATTAGATATTTGTATTTTAAATGCTGTATCATTTTCTGACATGAGCAAAAATTCATCACCTGCATGACTGCTCAACAGTGTGCCAACTTCAAAGGGCCACCTTTCAAATACTGTGCTGTAAACCAATGTTTGAGAAACACTGGCTCTGAAGAGCTGCAGGTGGGTATTAGCATCATATACTTAACACTGCAGTTCAGAAAAGGGTACTTGAAGTCGCACTTTTAAATGGCTTGTCTAGGACTTTGCAGAAAGTGATGACTGACTCTACCACAAGAAACGGAGTTGAAACCATAACAGATCTGCCTTTAGTCCTGTTCGTGCTGGAGGAGAACAGAAGTCCCCAGGATTTCTGTCACTACAAAGTAACAACATCCAGTCCCTTCATTTCCAGCACTCCCTACCCAAGTCACATCAGACTCTACAAAGCCCATGTCTTCAAGGGAACTCTCCCAAACTCTCACGCTATTGCCAAGGGAAGTTCCAGCCTTTTTTGTTTTTAAAGCAGGTGAATGAAACAAGTCAGTGTGAAATGAAGAACTTCCTGGTTTTCCCTCACTAGTACTTAAGAAAACCTGTGACATTACAGCAACTCCAGACCACCACAGTGGCATTTAAATCCCATTCAATAGTCAGTGCAGTATTTAGAACAAAACCCCACCACCAGTGCTTTGCTTAATGTGCAGGGTTTTCTAAGTTATTAAATTAGTTATTTCTCAACTTCCTCATTAAGCTCCCCCCCCGTTTCTCTCATGGACTTACAGAATCCCTGAAGATACCTCAAGGATCATCTGATCCAACCTTTCCCAATAAAAGCATGGTCCAGACTAGACAGCCCAGCACCCCATCCAGCTGAATCTTATAGGTGCCCAGTGTTGCGGATCACCTTCCATCCCTGCCAAACATCACTTACCCTGGACTCCACTATCAACTGCTCTATTTCCAGCCTCTTTGTCCTCTAAAGGTGGTTCTGTTTTGCTGTTTCCCAAGCAATGTTATGTTATTCCCTCCCTTACACAGGTAATACACCATGCTAGAGAGTCTTCCAAATAAAACAAGAGCAAACATTTTACTCCGTTAAAAATACAATGCATTTTATTATCATATCAATTACAACGTAAGAGGTAGAAGTGCCACTCCTAGTGAAAATCTGTTTGGGTTTGTTTAAGGGTTTTCTTTCATTCCTAAGATTAAACTCACCTCAGATTACCTCAGAAAATGATACTGTAATTTTTAATGGAGTTCCATTATCAAACCTGATTTACATAATGACACTTCTGAACACATGTGCTTTAAATATGCTTAAAATAGAAATAAAGCTCCAAGTGGCCTCTCAGATGGCAGCTCTCGCTGTCACTTCAAGGCAGAAATGAGTCATCCAAGAGCAAAACAAAAGGAAAACAATAAAAACATTGCTACATAAAGTCTGCTTAACACTGTCACAGGCACGTGGCACAGCTTTACTTCCTTAGTGACAATTTCATCTTTATTAGAGGAAATATGCTAAAAAACTTATGAATACAAAGCTCATATGATTTAAACCAGAAGTGTCTTAGAATACACTTGTAGGAGTTTGCTTTTTCATGTATATATAGATCTGATGTATCAGAATCACGGGGGATAAGGAGAGCAAAAAGCTCTACTATAGCATCAAGTGTTCCTTTTATAGATTGCAATTAGCTTATTAAATCAAACCTAAACCAAGGTTAGCTTTGAAGGACCCACGCTTAACAGCTCTCTCTGAGTAGCAAAGCAAGCCAAACTGAAATGCAGGTCATGGTCAGACAGCCTGACACAACTATGGCTGTGTCCTGGCAATGCCTATTGAAGAGAGCCTTAACCATCCTTTTGAAAACTACCAAATTAACAACTCTGTGCTGATTTTACCTTTTCAGGTAAAGTGAAAACTTCACTTTTCTAGCTTGTACAAGACACTGAATTGCTTTTGCATCTGAAGCCACAGCTGGCATTTTAAATTAGCACTCGTGACATTCTGACACGATTCTAGAATACACCTTTTGAGAATATTGTTTTCTTAAAGTAGACACTATTTGTGTTATTCTATGCAAGGTTATTTATTACCCATGCAGTGTTTTAGGGTTCAGTAGTTCCTGCAATGGCCAAGAACTAGACAGAGACCTGTCTCTCTTGTCCCTCCATGTGACATAGCTCCAAATCTAACCCTAAGGAGCTCTGTTTGCATAGATCTGAAGATCCTGAAGGTATATTTATTTACATAGGAAAAGTGCCTGGAATACCTCTTCAAAACAGCATTCTGACCTTGGTCTACAGATGCCTTTGCCTGGTTTAGCCCAATGACATAATAGCTCCCATAGCTTAATTATGGACTGCTTCTCTTGCACCTTAAAGTCACATCCTACTTTATGCTGGAAAAACTGCCAGGAATCTAAATGACAATGCAACACCCTAATGTAAAACAGGAATCCTACATAAAGCAAGAGGTCCCCGGATCACCACCAGTCTCTGTTTTCATGACAACTAGAACAGGGAAACTAAAACTGCGCACCTGCCTCACGCTAAATTTTGCTTCCTGCTTCATCTGTATCCAGCCCAGCTTCCTGTGACCTTTCTAGGGTAAATACTAGTGAAGGCAAGGAGCTGGTGTGACTTTAAAAGTGCAGCTTTTTTTCCTTGATAGAGGCTCATTCATTAATCAAGAACAGTCAAGCTGGTCCGCAATCTCCAGCTCTCCAATTGCCTCAAAAGAGAAAAGTACATAAAACTAGCTCAAATAAGAAAGACTATGAAAAAAACCCAGCACAAACACATGGGGATGAAAATGAGGAAGGCCAACAATGTATTAGCATTGTGCACATAAAAAAGTAACAATAAATCAACCTTTTAGTGCTTCATTAATGAGCAAAGGGAAGCATTAGCTTTGATACTTGGTAGGAAAGCAGGACTACTGACAGATGACTCTATGAGGGGTAAAGCGATAGTACTGCTCTTTCTGCTTTAGCCTTCCCTAAAGAGGTCAGCTGGGAACAGATGGCCAACAACCATTTGAACTGGTGCTCAGCCTGCAGATGATGACAGCTTCACAGAGGGATTTCATAGAGCGGTTCCCTGTGTAGGGAGGCTTCGCCCCACACTGGTAGCAGGACAGCAAGGAGCCACCAACCAACCTGCGCCTGCCCCAGGATCTCTGACGTTTGTCATTCTGCTTTCCTCACCCAAAAGGGCTGCACACAATTGCAAGCAAGAATCTCAAGATGTGTTTCTGAGCCCTTCTTCCCCCAGATTCGAGAAGGAATGGATCAAACTTCTCAGCTAAAATTCCACAAACTGGCAAGGAAAAAAAGGAGATGGAACTAAACATTTTGCTACCACTCCCAATGGGAAAACAGGCCAGCAAAAGTAAGAACAGCTTAAAAAGGCCCTACAGAAATTGGATGTATCATCACCGGCTGGGCCTGATATGATTTACCATAAAACCAACTGTGTCTAAGTCATCCCAGATTACCTCAAACAATCAGCAGAAGATGGGTGGCACTCTGGAACTAGCAAATGGCTAAGACTGTTCATGTAACTTTTAAGGGGAAGCTGTAACACCAGTTACATCAGGAACAGATGAATCTTCACACAAAATCCGTGGGGAGAACAAAGCCTGGGTTCTTTTCCCTACACCACAGCTCCAGGTAGTTTTTATAAGGACTAATGGGAAATAACAAAAGCAACTGACTTGATTTTTCAGGCAAAATGCAAGGTTTTGTTAATAAGAACATGGCCATTTTTGTTGGGTTTTTTTTTAAAGAAGAAGGTACAGAACACAAGCTAAGCAAAACTACAGTAAAATACCCACAAAACAAGTCACCCCAGCACCTCCCCTTTCAACAAGGCAGAGAACTGATGGATTTTTGTTGCAGTATGCCACATGTCCAACATTAAGTACTTTGCTGGCTTCATAATCATATGTATGAATACAGTATAGAGAACAACTGGCTAAACACCAGTTTTGGTGAGATAAAAATGAGATGTTTCAGCAGCTTTCAACCCAAAGGCAAAGCAACAATGTCACATATGGTCAGAGATTCATCAGCTGCTGTTGTGTGTCCATTTTGGGACTGTCTACAGCAACAGAGAAAGAGCAACTGAAGAGAGGCAGGAAAACTGCAACAAGAAGGATGAGAGATCGAAAGGAAAGGCCCTTGGCAAAAAATCTAAAGCAACCCCTTCATTCAAGTAGGTGTTAAAGACAGAGATAAGAGAAGAATGGAGTAAAATCTTTCTACTTTAGCTGTGCTAAGCAGCATTGAATTTAAATTGTACAAAAAGATTTGGATTAGGCACAAAAGGATAATCTTCCACACTGCAGCATTTAAAAACCACCCAAGCCAAACCACCCCACACATTAAAGACACACCAAATCTTTATAAATACACATTTGGAGGAGAGGAAAAACCTAAAGAAAGGAAAGCTTTTTCTGAAGTAACACTGATAAAAGACCACACCAACTCCCTGACAGAGACCATCAGACTGGAAACAGAAAGCCTTTACCTGTTCACAACGTAAAATCCTATAATACTCTTCTGAGGGAATTAATGGGGGGAAAGCCCTCAGTCACACCACTGTGGACAGAATAAGTATATGGATAAGTTACACGTACAGGTGTGATCAATCAGCTTGAAACTAAACCCAGTAATTTGCAGGTTTGGGTGCAAAATCTGCTCCTACGGGGAATCATAAACAGAGCTTAAGAAGTAGTTTTGTTTGATCCCAATTTATAAGTTATTCTGGAGTTATGCTGGAGTTCCTCACTGTCAAATTGTGCCCTGTCCTGCACTTGTCACTCATTAATACATTATTTGCCTTGACAAGGGATTCCTTCCTTTCCTCTGAAACATCAAAATACCCCCCACTGCTAACCAACTGTGGGCCTATTACTTTGATGCTCCCAGTATCTGGTCAACTTACCTTGAAGCATTTAAGACAAATCTGATCTCCTAACAGGCTCAGCAGTCTGATTTTGGGGGCCACTTAGAAATTCCACGTGAAGTTCCTGCATGGAAACAGAGCACTGATGTGCTCACGTGTCCTCTTCCTGTACAATGTAGTTCTGGCTCCAAGATTTCTCTGTGTGTTTGCATTTATTTGATCTGTTACAGAATCCCGGTAGATACCTTCAGGCCTATGATGCTCTACGGACCCTTCTCCATGTCAGCCTGTAATTGTGAGGGATTAGACTTGATCCCTCTGTACTCCCTTCCAGGCTTTCTTTAAACCACAGCACGCTTGACTGAGGCGCAAAACGTGCACAACTTCATTCAGAACTGCAATTTGTGCAGGAGCAGAATGAAGCTGCGGTTTAAAGACACCCAAGAACACTACAGCATTAGTTGAGAACAGGGTGTGAAAAGCAACATACTCAAGCAAAGCATCTTACTGAAATTACAGGGTGATTTCAAGTTGCCCAAGAGACTGAATTAATAATCTTGCTCTTCCGATCCGTAAAACAGAAATCCCATGATCAGAAGAAAAAAGAGCATCTGTGTTACACACCTTGTCTCAAGGCTGCATCTCCAACAGCAGTACACGGTGTTTCTAACATGTCAAATTGGATTACTGGTTGAAGAGTAATAAAACACTGGCAGGACCTCAAGGAAAGTGCCAGCTGCTGTTGTTCTGCAGGATGCAGGCTCTAACTGGAAGTTTTCAATGTGCCCAGTGCTGACTTGCTGTGACCTTCACGTACACACAAGGTAAACAAGCACTGAAGTGAATTAGATTAGAATGAAAATAAAGCAGACTAGGTAGTTATTATCATTCAGGACATTTTTTGAAAGCATAGTGATCTTGTTTTAGCTCCTACCAGTTGATGGCCAGTCACTAGAAGCAGGGAAAAAACCCAGAGAAAAAGCCTCCATAAACTAAGGATGCATGTCAACTGTAGGTGGTGAGACATCAGAAGTTTGATGAGTCCATATCTGAGTGCTGCCCGAGTCTCAGTGAATCGCATAGGGTTTGGGGCTTTTGTTTTTCAGCTACAGACGTCCTTTTGTTGAGATTCTCCTGGATCATTATCAGAGAGCAAGACCATACTACCGTGCAAATGGGAATGTTTCAGGAGACGTTATGTTATACCTTCATTAGTAAGTAGTGCAGACCAATATGAGTAGATTTGCAGAGCAAAACTCTATGTGCAGAGGACTTGAGAGCCACATGGTCCCCATTACAGGTGACTTTATTAACTGAGAAGAGGCCCAGTCTGCTCCCATGCACCAAATGCTCACCTGCAGCACGAAAGCATTAACTGCAACCTGGAGCAAATCACACAGGAAGTTCTATTTAAAGGAAAGCAATATTTGCACTGCAAGACCACTGCACGGCATCAAAGCACCACAAGCAAGGACAATCAGAAGGTTTCTTTAAACATGAAACTCCCAGTCTAAGTTAACACACTAGTGTAGATGATACTACAAGGAAGGAAGCTGCCATCACACAGGTATACCACCTCTCCTGTGAATGTGCTGCTGTCCATAGCACAGTCTGATTAACATATATACAAACTCTGCTCTGGAGCAAATTAAGTAATCAGTAGGGAAATGTGGGCATGATCTAGAGCACTACACAAAACCTCAACTTTGTAAACATTTCAGGCATGAACAGTATCAGGATTTGCTCCCTCAGTCTGCTGACAACACCTCAGCAGACCTCAAGTATCCCATTACATGCACCGCTCAGGCTATGCAAGGACCAAGGGAAAGAAACACCCCCAGCTTGCATTATATCCACCACTCAAAGCAGGCTGGAAGCAGCAAGAAACACGCTATGAACAGCATCTCTCCTCCCCCAGCAAACATGGACATACTCCTCTCTAGTAAATTTAAGCTACACACATTAAGCAGTTCAGATAACTGGGTTTACTTCCACAGCACAACCTCCTTCCCAGGCTTGACGCAATTTACCAGCAGCTGATCTAGAATCTGGTCCAGAGCTCTTCCCCACTCTTCCTGGGATGTAATACACAAAGGAAAACAGCTTCAGAATCCAGCAGCTGAGCAAGAGCACAGCATATTGGTCTCTCTCCAGACACTATGTTTGCTATTTTGGTTTCTGCAAATATTACAGAAGACAAGAGCTCTGTGCGAACAGAGGCAAAGCCTCTGTTGAATTACGGAAACACAGAATCGGAATTACAGGCTGATGAATTACAGAAACATAGAATCGGACTAGTTTGGCTTGAGAAGGACCTTAAAGCTCATTCAGTTCCAACCGCCCCACCACAGGCAGGGACACCTCTCACTAGAGCAGCTTGCTCCAAGCCACGTCAAACCTGGCCTTGAACACTGCCAGGGATGGGGCAGCCACAGTTTCTCTGTGCACCCTACACCAGCACCTAAGCACCAAGTGAAACCATTCAACCATTCAACTGATGAACTGACCTAGAAGCAGAAGCAACCTACAGACAAATTTCTGGCTGAAACTGTTTAGCTGGGCTTGAAAAACATGTCAGAGCAGCACTACTTCCTGGGGCACTGCACAGAGATACTGCAAAGGAGACAGCCAGGAAACAGGAACAGGAGCCACAGCTCCACAGGATGTTTTGCCACGCAGCACAGCTGAGCGCTTCCTAGGAGAGAGAAGGCTGGAGGAGACAGTCAGCAGGTCACCTGCCCAACAGCAACAGGACAGGAGGGCCAACATGTGCTGCAAGACAGACAACAGGAACACAGCTGCTGGGTGGCACACTCTCACACCCTTCAGGCAACCACCACTGAACCTTTATGCTTGTTAAAACAAAACAAACCAGACAAAAAAAAAAAAAAAAAAACCAAAAAAGCCAAGCTTGCATAACTAAAATCATGTACCATTTGGCTCGCAGGGACTTCAAACGCCCCTACTCCTTCCTTCCCGCCCTTCCATCACAGGCCTATACCAATATTCAACTTTCTCTGAGCCCAGTCCCTTTGCTCCAGGAGGTGCAAGCACATTCAACACACTGCAGGAGCTGAAAGCCATGCTGGTACCATCATACTGACAAGGTAGAAGACACAGCCTATGGGATCAAAAAAAGCAAGCAACAGCACGTGCGCTGAAGACAAGCATGTTTATGAAGCAGAGGCTTACGATACTTATTTTAGGGAAAAGGTGGTGCCAACACATCCTCAACAAAAAGCAGTAGCTTACACCAGTGGCTCTAGTAGGATTAAAAAGGCCCTTAAAGGTGAGGTGTAAAGGAAGTAATTCTTATTTAGGTAGAGCTCCTGCCACGTGCACAGTAGAAAAATGCATCTGCACTTCCCTTACTCTCACTAAGGCGGCATCCCATACAGGGAAGGGGCCTCTGCCACCTCACTGCAGAGAGATACCTGGGTGTCACTCAGAACGCACCAGGGGAGGTGCAAGATACTGCTGCAAACCTCAGCTCCAGGAGGCTCACGGAAAGAGACCTGGACTGGGGAGTAAAAGGACAGAGGCCTCATAGGGAGGATGTGTCTCAATATTTAGAATTACAAAAATAACAACACCATTCCTTCATACTGTAAAGCTCAGAACATACTCCACAACGCAAGCCCTGCTAGCAGCAGCAACAGGAAGGGGGTTTAAGGTGAAAGGACATAAGGCATAAGGCAGCTACAAGGTGTGTGTAAGCTAGTCTAGGGTACACTGGGTGTAAAGAACAAGATGCTCACCACACTGTACACAGGCTGCTGTGGAGAGCTGATGTTCCACACCATGGGTGTAAACCACCTGACTATCCTTGCTCCCCGGCACAGACCTAACTTAGGTGGATGCAGAGCTCCTGACATAACAAGGCAAGATAAGATGAAAAAGGGAAAACAGATATCAACAGAGCTCCTTGTTGTAGAAAACAGAAGGGAAATAAATTTAAAGGTAGTATGAAGATAGAGACTTCTGTTCTTGTAAAACATTTATTCTTCTAAAAGACTTTTGAATACACAAACCCGTAATTTCCTCCTCCTGCATTTTTACATTTGCTTGGTGAGCTCATTGAACATTCAAGTTGTTGTCTTCAAGTTTTCCAAATACCATTCTATTTAAAGGCACTGTGAATAGGGAATTCAATTTATCAAATGAATGAAAGAAGAATTCTTAGCAGGAACCCTGGTGAGCTAATCAAGAGTCACAATAAAATGTCAGGGGTCCTGGAATTCTCCACAGGAGGTTAACGCCAGATTTGATCCGAGTCAAGGAAGACAAAACATACTATTAAACTGAACTAAAAGTTGTGCACTGCGAATACGTGAAAGTTTAAACACAAATGAAGAAATTCTGCTTCATTGTTTTAAACTTTCTATATTTTCTTAGTGCTTAACTACAAAAACCAAAACACCACCCACCATCATTCAACTTAAATACTTTCTGAAGCCATTTAGTGCATCTTCAGCCTCAATGCTGGTTTGAAAATCAATGCAGCAACATAAATCAAGTGAGGTAAGAACCTTTACATTACTCTGTACCTATCATTAGGCTTGCAATGGAATCCAAAAAACTACTAAAAACCATTCTATGATCCAAGACGAAGGAAACACGGTCCAAACCAGAACTTTTCCCTCCACAAACTTCCCAGAGTTTAAAAGAACTCTGCATTGCTGAAAATACAATCCTGATTTCCATTCAGTTAATCAAGTTTCAAAGTTCTATGTTCCCCCACTTCATATTCAATAGTAAAAGCATATGGATGCCAATTCCTGCCAGTAGCAAATTAGAAGAGAGCCACCATCAGAATGGGCGACCATCCACTTCTCAACTTAGCAAATGAACAGCATCGGCATGGGGAGAAGAGAAACAGGGTAGGGGGAGAGATGGAAAACAGAAATAGCTATAAATGATCTTCCGAGACAGGAAAACCAGTTGCAGTAAATACCACTTTGGAAATCAATTTATGGTCAATTACAATCTTAGTAATAACTGTTTTATGCCTTCAGTTAGTCCATGAAACACCCAGGGGAGCAAATATTCTCAGAAATATATCCCAAAATGCCTCCAAGTCCGTCATCTGTTCAGTGGATACAGACAGAATTCCAGAAAGACCAGCACTTGCTTGTCTGGATGCTGAGAGATGGACTGGGCTTGGAGGGGGGGGAGCCACAATTCCAGCGCAGTTGGACTACCAAGAGCGTTTCAGCATCATCCAGCTAAACCAGACGATATCCAGTCTGGGTTATTTGCTTCAAAAGCACAGGCGGGGGGGGGGGGGGGGGTTTCTGTCACTGCAGTATTTGACACAGAAATTTGTGAAGACATTTAATCTTCACAAATGCAAGAAAAAACTTAAAGTTGAGGGCCTCTTTTCAGCAAGCCAGTATGTGAGCATCCATCCAGTAACACAGCCACTGCTTTATTCAAACATCACACATAAGTGTGGTATCACAGTACAGAAACTGAAATCACTACATCATGTACTGCTGGTGCCCTCTGAGACTTCCTTAACTTGGATTGTTCTTTTTAAAAGTGAAGGAATTGTTAGAGTTTTGTTAGAAGAACAGAAACAGTAAAAAGATGACACATTCACCAAGCCCAGTAACTCCTATATAACAACATCTTTCACCTGAACTGGTACTCTGGATACAGACTCTCCTCCTCAATAGCAGCAGTTTTATTACTGTGACAGACCAGATTTAGTTCCACATCTGGATCAGACAGCTCTGTTTTATTATGATCATACTAGAAAATACCAAATAGTATTCAAATTGCTACCACCAGGCTTTTTTCCTTCCTTACATGATGCATTTTCCATATTAATTTTTGAAAGTCTTAAAAAGATAAATATATACCCCTTTATAGTATATATCAGCTAATGTTATGCAAAGAGAAACTCCGTAGTTTCATAAGCAGGAAAATGAAGAGTTGTATTATAAACACATGTGATCAGCACTCTTATACTAATACGTTATATTTAACTAACAGCAGTATTTTGCAGCAGCACAAAACAAGAAGGTGGTACAAAACTGCATGCTTACAGCATCAATGCCACAATACCAAGAGACAGGAATGACTGAATTTGCACAGATGTAACATCTTTTGTTATACAGCCAAGGAGTTAAGTGGCAAACTTGCAAGTGGAGCATCCATTTCAAGGCTGAAAATGTGGGAAAAATCCAGACAACCACCATTGGAAGCAATTGTCCTGTGTTAAGTAAGCTTGTGCAATTGATTAAAAACATTGAGAGAAGAGGAAACTGAGACCTACAGATAGAAAAGAATGTTGGTGAAGAACCCTACTCCGGACTGGCTTTGGTAATAAACTGTGTAAAGTCTTACTTGATTTACACACAGGCCATTAGGCTATGCCTGCAGTGCTAATAAAGTTTTTAACTTCCCATTTCATATGAAGTATCTTCAAGGCTATAATGAACATACAGAGTTCAAGCAAAAATATTACAAGCAATGCCAAAGACCACCTTCTGCGGTCTTCAATTAATGACTCTAAGAAATGGCAGGCGGCATATCAAGCATCTGTAGAGCTGAATTTGCATCTGCACTGTCACTAAACTGCTGGTTTTTTCTAGATGGTTTGTGTTCAAGCACTGGGCTGATGCTCCCTTGTTTACCAGTAACTAGCTACTGTTTACAAACAAGCATCTTCATTGTCAGAACCCATGATGTTACCATCAGCCATGAAAAGGGTTCCAAACTGAAGAACTAGGAAGACCTGAGACTCCAGAATAGGACTGGGAAGCAGACTGACATAACAGAGATATTTGGCTGAGCTTAAAATAGGCTTGGCAGAAGTCAGCTTGAACTAACAATCAATATGTGTACACACTGACCACCCAGACTGGTATTCAAGCCACTGTGAGTGCTCTGTAGCCCTCAAACAAAACAAAAAGCTCTTCCACTTCTCATCAGGAAGTCTTGCAGCACAGTACAAGAGAGAAAGAAAACTGGAAACTTCAATCAGAGAGCACACAGAAGTGTGGGGGGAAGAAATACGAAGGAAAACAGTATATCTAAGAAAAAAACAGATACAGCACTCTAGGAGAGAGCTCTTGACCAAGATCATAACAAAGACACTACCAACTATCCCTTCAGAAAGCCATCACAGGAAAACATAGGGACACCCCATTACTGAGAATGGAGAGGGCCTGGAGGTGGGAGGGATAAAAAAAAAGAATGGAATCACCTCCACAAAACCCCCATGGGCCACACTGAGCACCTCATAGCCCCGGGGGTGGTTTTCTTCCACCACAGGGGTGATGGAAGGGGGGGGTGAATGTTATCTTTCCTAAATAAGCCTATACCTGGTAGTTGCACAATAACTGTTTTGGATACCTATAAACGTATTTTTCTCTGGGGTTTCATTACTACACAGGATGCCAATGGAAATTAAAAAATAAATAAATAAAAAAATTTTAAAAAAAAAATCTCAATCTATATCAATCCAGAGCTTCCTGCTATAAAAGTCCAAAAGCCAAGGGATGACTATTAGCTATTTTTAATCCGAAGCAATAAGCAATTGTTAACATTTCTCATAAGCAAGCTTCTAAAACAGCCTTTCTTGATTGAAATCTAAGTAAATGTGCATCTAGTTTGCCATTTTTTAAATGGCTGCACATTTCAAAGCAGTGAAAAAGCAAGCTGCAGATAGCTGTTTATTACAAATGACTTCCACCTCCATAGCCCTCAAAGGCAAACTATAAAGCTGAGTGCAGAGCTAGACAATCTGGGCACCCAGCCATAAAACATCACTGCTGCAGCACAGATAACTGTTCTCACTTGCAAGCCATCCTTGGCTGGAAACCCACGGGGAAGAGCTCCAGAAAGCAGACCTCACTACCATGAAAGCTTCTAATGTTTTAACATTGAATTACAACTACATTCTAGACCTCAACACTGAAAAATTACAGTGCTGATGCACACCCAGGGCTAAAACCAAAACTAGCTCACATTTTGATGCTTAGTACCCTGAACCATGAGACTCAAGAACAGCTGGTTATTTTACAGATGACTTCAGTGAAAGAAGCCTTTTATCAGGATGAAGACAGAAGTGACATTTCTTAAAAAGACAAAGAATCAGATGCATATTTTAAAGCACTTCAGCATTTTCTACAAGTGATACAATCTTTGGTACAGGCTTAAAGAGCACTGTAGCTATTCTGTGCAAGAACAGTTTGTTGTGACGACCAAATTCCGACATTTTTCTTTACTGCAGGAGATTTTAAAATATTAACAAGGTGGCAAGCTGCACAAATTGCTTCAGAAAACACAACTGTGTATGGGAATCAAAATAAAGTTAATCATGCTTAAGTAAAGATAAAATAAGCAGAAGTACATCTGGTAATTAAGATGTAAAACAGTAAGCTGTGCTTTTGGTAGACTATTTTCATCAATAGCTCAGATTCCTAAAAGAAGGTCAAATAATACTTTGATTCCTCTGCTTCCATACATTAGGAATAATCATGTTTCATTTTACCACTAGCATTTACTGGTGAAGAGACTGTGCACAGAACATAGATCACTTAGTAATGCAATTTACTGTCACTTCTAGATCATCTCCCCATTCAATAACGTATACTGCTCTCCTAAATACTATTTGCCCTAGCTGATATCTTCATAATACAGCTGAAAACCTCAAGACATTATCACTAGAAGGCATCAGCTGATCCTAAATTGGCTAGACTGCCTCGTCACATGCATTTAAGAGGTTTCCTTATCATTCATCTTTAATACTAAGGGATAGACAGGCTCCTACCTGCAGCTACTAGGCCAAAGGGAAACCTTCTAATGGTATTACCATTATCTTGTAATCTGAATTTTAAACAATTAAAACAATAGCACTTTTGTGCTGCACATCTCTACTGTAACCAAAGATGATAAATTTTTCAGCAGTTCTCATGTTCAAAGTCTTACATAAAGCACTGATTTTTTTACAAAGCAGCAATCTGCACGCCACATTTCAGCTGCACCTTCAAAGAAGTGCAGCACAGGAACAGGCACTGAGCTGCAAGTCATCAGCAGAGATTATTTTGTTTACTTAAGGTTTGGCCAGTTTATTTTTAAATGTGCATTTCAGTGCTATCTAGCAATTCTTTCCAAATGAAAGCCTCTCTTTCCTGAAGCAAGGGATGGCTCCACCCCACCCTCCTCCTCCTCCAGCTTGGTTTGGAAGGGGGCCAGATGACAGCACTGAGGAAGGCGCATGTTTATCTCGGCAAGGCCAGCTGCTAAGTTAACGTATTACCCGCTCCCACATACACCAGCCCTGGTTAAGTCTGCACAGCTAAAACTGAAAGTAAACTCTGCCATTGGGCTTTTAATACCTAACTTAACAGGAAGGAGGAAAGGTGTCTACATCACACTGAATAGACTGTAAAAGTGTGAGGCACTCTGAGTTAACAGCAGGCTGCAAACCCCTGGCATGAATAAAATTCCCTGGCCCTTCTGAATGAAAGCCAGAAAAACAACAGGGTTTATTTCTAGACTAAACCTGCACTGTCTATAAGGCTGCAATTCAGCAACAGTTTTCTTCAAGACACAAAAAGACTACAGCCCCTACTTGACAGAACCTTTAAATTTACCCCTTTATTGCTCAACTAGGCAAAATATGGAACTTGGGAGCTTTGAGAACCTGAACTAAGAATCTTCAGGTTAAAAGTACTCTTATGGCCAATTATGCTATTTCTCATATTAAGGAAATTTCATCCTATTATTTTCCCAAGTCTAAAAAAACTTACCAAAAAAAAAAAACACACACACACAAAACCCCTAAGCCTTCTTTCCCTTAAATATCAGCTAAAGATCACTAAAGTCATGAAAAGCGTAGGTATTTTAATAGGAAAGATAAACCCCGGAAAAGAAATTAAGCCAAAGAGCTGGATTTTTCACTCATTCCAGCAAGCTTCAGCAGGCTTCACAACAGCAGGTGAGATAAGCTTCATCCATGCACAGGTGATCAGATTTGGAAAACTGCAAAGATGCCCGGTCAAAAAGTGTGAATCCTGAAGTTACCAAATACTTCTTAACATCAAGAAGCAAGGGCAGTATCCCAGAGTAAACTCGGTTACACTTTGAGCCAGCATAGCAAAGACACAGCCAGAGACCCCCCACAAGTACACGGCCAGCAAGTGGGATGGACACCTCGCACCAGTGAGGGCCTCACTGGAAAATAACCCATGTACTGGAACAGATGTAACTGCACACATAAAAGGACTTTAGACCGTTCACCACCAGGTTCGAGTCAGCTTTTAGCCTGATGCATTTCGACATTTAAATGTACGAGAATCCACAACGAGAACAGAAACGTTAAAATACGTATGATCTATTACACTGCGATCCAGTAGAACTCTCAATAAAGATGCTTGTCTGCCTTGGTTTATTCACTACGAGAAATAGTCAAAAGCACAGAATATTGCCTAAAATAGAGCCCCTATTAATCTGCATCACTCTTGCCCTGAAGAAAGCCCTGAACTGCTCCAGGATCCAGCAGTTTTCATGGTGGCAGCACCCGCTCAGCCACGGCTGAACCCATCTTATCACACAGGCTGTGCGCCAGCCAGGTAACTTCAGAGTCAGAAAGGATCAGTTCTCCTCTGAAGATAAGGTCAAAGCGACACAAGACATTATTTCCCTACTGCTCGTCTCCTTAAGCAGTCATGCCTACGAAAAAAAAGTTGGTATTGATCTGATTTATTGTAGTTCTCTCGTACAGAAAACTACAGTAGCCCGTAGTTACATGCTCACCAGTCACAGCACCCAACACCCGCGCATAACACAGCCTCCGTGACCTCACCTCCAAATACATCATTAGTCCCACAAATTAAAGAACAAGCCTCCCACCGGCTAAAGCCGGTTTTCCCCACTAGTTGTATACGTATACGAAGTCTGCCATTGATACTTTAACGCTGTGGGAATAATCCCAGAAGCGGGAGCAAAAACACCTTCTCATCCGGGGGCCAGTCTGGTCAGTACACACCATTTGGGGCTCACAAATCCCATTGGATATCCGAGGGCTTTCTGAATTTGAGGAACCGCAATTACGGAGAACTATGTGATTTGCTAAGCAGTGGCTGCACCCACTGCAAGTCACCTACTACTTCCTCGGGAAACACGGGGGGGGGGGGGGGCAGGGGGAACTGGCATGTTCCTTTCGATAAATAAAGTAATATCCGATCGGAAACTGCATTTTTTATTCACAGGCGTCGGTGAATCCAAAAAACTCACCCACTGCATGTAATTAGGGCAGGATTCTAAAGGCACGGCTTGCCCAGGAGCAGTGCAAACGCTCTCCTGCTGCTCTGCACTGGCAATGTCCTCAGCTCCACCGAGCACTACAACACCCCCCGCCCCAGAAGCGGCCCCCCAACACCGGGGTTTAGTGGGGCTCTTACTACCTCACGTCCAGAGCCAACCGCAGTCTATAAATCAGCCTACATTCATCAGATCCATCTTTGCACTCCCGTATGTGGAACTGCCATGGGTATGACGTAGTACAGATTATTTCTAAATTTAAACTGTTACATTAACTCAATAAATGTCTTCCCACAGATAACGCTCGAGTTGTAGCGCAAACTAAGGTAGCCACGGAGTAAGACTAGCAGAATTGGATTGGATGGAAAAAGAGGGGAATAAAAACCAATTGAGTTCGATAAATCCCGTAATTGGACCGTCAACTAATTACGTATTAAGAAGATTAACCTTTGACACAAACTTGTGATACAAACAATGAAGACTCAAACAATTAATAAACTTGCAGCGTTGCCACATTTCTCAGGTTAACAGCTCAGCCCTCCCCGGTTTCTTCCCAGTTAAAAGCACAAACCGGTTAATGCTCTCTCCCCCACCGGGTATTTCAGGTTTAGACGAAGACCTCTCTGAATGCTCAGGAGAAAATACCAGTAGATCCTCACAGTCTCATTACAGGGGAAAAGAGAGAGGGGAAAAAGAATGGATGTGGAGGTGGCAACTTGCACCAGAAAGCAGCCACGAAGGCCACGGCTGAAGCCTCCGCTGCTGGCCCAGCACATCGCTGCTGACCATACCCACACCCTCCCACTTTCCAAACTTGGGATCTTTCCCACCAGGGTAATTCCCAGGCGCGTTAAGTTATAAAGCAAGTGCACGCTCTCATGTCTACAAGGGAAGCTGACTTACTGCCAAGGCGCACCACAGCCTCAGGAATGGCACTCGGCTGTTTTGCACACAGCAGCTGCTTGAACTGGGAAAAGGCATAATGAAAAATACTGAATTCATTCTAGCACGGAAAAAAACGTATTTCTACAAGTTGTTTAAAGAAAAAGATTAAAATCAATGGATTTTTTTAATGCTTTGGGGTGCTACCCACTTCACTAACAGTAAAAAATAGTAATAACAATCTGGGTTAGACTTGGAAGATAACAGGTCCCTTCCACTGCTGACTTCTACCATGCCCAGACTAAAGCAAGCCTATTCCCCCTTCTTACCTTTTAGTCTTTTCTTTATGGGGCTCTTTGGCAGCTTTCGATTCAGTCTTGCTGTAAGGAAACAAGTATTTTGTCTACCGTGCAGGGGTCTTTCTGACGTGTTCCTTTCTTATTCTAATGCTTTAAGTTTTGTTTTTGTAAGTGTACCCGTAATTTCACGAATCTGAATACGAAAAAATCTCACACGGCCAAAAAAAAAAAAAATTGGTTTTTTTTTTTTTCGTTGCTTAACCCCCCTCAAAAAAAAAATCTAAAACTTTGCCACACACAAGGGAAAAAAAACCCAAACCCAACAGATCAACAGGAAAACACTATCCAAGTAGAAAAGCAACGAGCTTCAGTGTTATCCAGCCCAGAGAAGAAGTGCAGCAAAAGCAGGTCCAATTCCAAAACAAGCTTTTGATTTCCAGTGAAGCAAAAAAGGAAAAATAAAAACAAGACCAAGAAACCAAGACAAAAATACACGTTCGAGTCCCCAGCTAAATTTTTGCACGAGTGTGTCTTAAATACAAGTTTGTTTTTACGTGTTGCAGCAAAACCCACGAAAGCCAGGATTTGGAGTTGATCGGGATGAGTTCTCGTGTGTGTGTCTTGATGGGTTCTCAGTCCACATGGAGGAGCATCTGAGGGGTTTTCAAAAGTGCAAATTAAAAAGAGAAACCGGGATTCAGAAGACAGTTTTACGATGGAACTCCCCTCAAAGAAATCATAAAAAAAAAAAAAAAAAAAAAAAAAAAAAAAAGGAAAA